>JAVSBS010016366.1:6169-32921 GCA_033124195.1 Coracias cyanogaster | reverse complement strand
AATGAAGATATTAAACAACACTGGTCCCAGTATGGACCCCTGAGGGACACCACTTGTCACCTTTTTCCATCTGGACAGCGAGCCATTGACCACTACTCTCTGGATGTGACCATCCAGCCAATTTCTTATCCACTGAACAGTCTACCCATCAAACCCATATTTCTCCAACTTTGAGAGAAGGATGTTGTGGGGGACTGTGTAGAAGGCCTTGTTGAAGTTCAGCTAGATGACATCCATAGCTCTTCCCTTGTCTACTGATGCAGTCACTTCATTGTAGAAAGCCACTAGGTTAGTCAGGCAGGACTTGCCCCTAGTAAAGCCATGCTGACTCTCTTGGATCACCTCCCTGTCCTCCATGTGCTTTAGCACATCTTCTAGGAGGATCTGTTCCATGATCTAACCAGGCACAGAGGTGAGGCTGACAAGTCAGTTGTTCAGGGGGTCTTCCTTTCTTCCAGTCACCAGGGACTTCACCTGACTGCCATGTCTTTTCAGATATTATGGAGAGTGGCCTTGCAACTGCATCAGCCAGTTCCCTCAGGACTTGGATGCATCTCATCAGGTCCCATGGACTTGTGTGTGTTAAGGTTCCTCAGATAGTCACAAACCTTGTCCTCATTTATGCTGGGAGGGACCTTGTCTGCATGGTCCCTGTCTTGTGGGCCATCAACTTGAGAGCTGTGCAGAGAGAGATTGCCAGTAAACTGAGGCAAAAAAAGTCAGAGGACCTCAGCCTTCTCCTCTTCTTTCCTTGGAACCACAGAGAATTGACACATTCACTGCCGACATTTTAATAAAAGCACTAGTGAAAGTGAATTCTCTTCAAATCAAGTTGCTATAATGTTACTATTCTTTTAAATATATTTCTCAACTTTACCATCTCTATACAGAGGAAGAACCTATTTATATTACGGCAACAAATATCTCTCAAAACTATGGCTTTAGGAGCCAGAACTAAGCAAACATTAAGAATTTAACCACCTACCTATCTATTATCAGTGTTGCTTTGTACCTGAGCAGTAGGTGTGTGCACCTCTGTATTGTGTCTTACCAATGATCCCAGGCTCTCCTCCAAGCACCATTTTCACTTCTGGAGCCCCCGGCTGCACTACAGTCCTCACCTCGCATCCCACCAGACATGTAACGCATACCTGTGTCTTACTCTCTATAAGGAGAGAAACCTGCAAGAGTCCTAATGAACGTACCGAGACAAGCATGAAGCAAGGTTGCAGTCACAGATAAATTCATGGTCTGAAGGGCACTGGCCACAGGCCTGGAAGGTCCATGTCTGTGGTGCTTGGGAGACTGCTAGCTATTCGAGCAAAAAGTATTGTGGCAGTGATCAGAGCAAGGGAATAAGAGGATAGAGAGCATATTCCAGTGTAATGATAATAATTTATAACTTGAGGTTGTTCTCCTGTTAAAATCTCAAAAGCAGAATATTTTTACTTTCTTATAAATTATTCACAGCCGTTTGCTTTGCTTCATGACAAGTAACTTTGCTTTTCTTCAGACAGGATTTTCAACCTGAAAGAATGAAAGTGTTGACCCAGTTATGCCTAACAAACAAAACGTGAAAAGAACTAAAATTAGAAATTGATAAAATAATGTGAGCAAGAAATAAAGCTTTTTTTTTTCCATCCTGTTCAATCTGACTTTAAAATTGGTAAAACTTATTTCACTTTAAAAAGAAGATAGCCTTCAAAATGAAACTGCCCAGAGAAGGATGAGGTAGCATACATGGAATAAGCTGTACATTTTCTTTGTCAAAAAACTGGTTTCAAAACCCCCCCTACACAGAACTTATTCCCTAACCAGTTCTGCAAAACGTTCATGATGCCTTGCCAGACTCTCATGCCCCACCTGCAGCTTCTCTACTTCAGACTATGGCCCTTGTCATATGTGACGTGGATTTCTGATAGAGTGTTGAGGAAAATATATGGGAATTGAGAAAGTATATACCATGTGGTATTTTATGGTGTAAGAATGGCTTAGTGGTATTGTTTTCCAGCCTCTAGAGTACTAGATCTAGAACTGGATCTACTCACACCCAGATTAAGAAAAATTTTAAAAAGGCTTTGTGGAAAAACTGTATCTTTTAACCTTCTGGTATTTCCAGTGCTAATATATGGGATGTTATTCATGCATGGATTGCATATTCCATTGAAAGGGTCTCAATCAGTAAATGTAGGTCAAAAAACCACTTACCTTCTAAGACATAGAGATCAAGACATTGGAAATTATGAGACTTTTTGAAATTCCTGAAGCCATAGTTAAAACATTTAATGGGTAACATTATTTTTTAAAAAAACAACCTTGCACTTAAAAGTCCCAGTAGGATCAAGGATTTAGGTTTTATTATCTGAAGTGCTTCAAAAACTGGTAGTAAATAGCACTTCATTAAATAGATTAAACAAGAAAAAGTTTGTTTACATTATTCTATAAAGAAAAGAATCCCACAATTTTAGTAATGTGAACTGTTTGCTCTTCTAAGAAGTTAACAGAAACAGGGTGCCAAGCAGTTTCTTGTCTATTTATTGGAGACAGTCATGATCACACTCAAGATAAGAGAGCGAGCTTTTATTTTTATATATATAAATGACTTGCAGTCCTAGTTCATACGTTTTAAATTGGCCAGATGCATCTACTTTTCATTTTTCTACTACTACTACTCATGGTATTTGAAATCTGTGTTAGTTCATAACTCAGCTCTCAACATGTTTGAACTGCTATGTAAAGATAGCAAAAGACTAGGGTTTTATTCTCCTCTTCATGAGATATGCTCCATTGTTACATTTCCTTCTGCACATACATTTTCCTTTTGGCTAAGTATTTTGCTGAGTTTGTACTATTTTTAGTAATTTTCAGTGGTTTGGTAATGTCCAGGAAAATCTATTCTGAATTGGGAGCTCTGGATTATTAGAGGTCTTCCTGATGGAAATTTAAAAGAATACACTGGAAAAGCTATGAAGTAATCACTGCTTTGTGTGTTCAATATTTACTTTGCATATCAGACCTAAACTTGGCTGTGTTCATGGCTGCTTTCCTAGGTGTTTAGAAAAGTAGTTGTTGGACAGCAGGGAACCATTTCACTTGCAGCTGTTTATTTAGTATTTATCATTTTAACAGTTCAGGAAAAAGAACATTTTCCAACCACACTTTTTACAAGAATTTCCATTCAGTACAAGCTATCAACACCTTCACCAAGTCAGAAATACAAAGCTGGCCTCGTTCTCCTTCCCTTATGATTTATAATGATGTTTTAGTAACTGGTAATCTCAGCATGTGCAATGGAGTCAGTCAAGAGACTCATGTACGCAATTAGTAATGTACACAGCGCCTCTGAACATGATTATAACACCAGGATTCTCAACTGTATTTTGAAAACATAATTTCTCTGTAAAGAACCTGAAACTTTGAAAGAGAAAAAGCAAGCCAGCTGCATGGCAGGCAGTGATAAGCAAAACTGAAAATCAGGCTGTGCTAATATAGAATTGTAAGCCTTTTAGCTGCACTTTAGACCTTAGGAAATTACCTCCAAAAGAGGGAGGCATAAATATTTTCTTCATTTAAATGACTGTTACTTGATATTCTGATGGAGAAGAAATTGAAAGGTTTTGGTCTGGGCTTTTGTTTAGCTTGGGTTTTGCTTTCTTTTATGTCTTCTGCTTCTTGACTACTGTGTTCACACTGGCTCAGATGTTGTGCTTTTCCTGTGAGAAACCTGTGCAGGTTTCCTGAATGTAGGAGATTACTACTGGTTAGGGAACAGCTTCACAGATGCTGTGAAGATAAGTGGATTTGTGACTTAATGAGCCGCTTTCTTCCATACTCTTCTCCTTTCAGCAAATGGAGAAGTTGTTCATCTGGCTACAACTAAACCGGAAGGAGGAATAGTTAAAATAATATCCAAGAAACTGATCTAATATAGGTCAAAGCCTTCCATTGACATCACAAAATATGTAAATTCCCTGAATGATTATGTTCTTGCCAAAAAACCATAATTTTTTCACCTGAAAATGTCCTTCTTCAGTTCCTTTAGTTAGATTTCTGGTGAATATTTGTGCAATTCCTGCCCTGTTGACCAGGGAAATGGTTGCCATTGATTGCAGTCATAGGAGATTAGAACTTTTGACCTCTTTTAAAGGAAAACTGATTAGTGCTGCGCAGTAATGCAGTATCTGAGCTGATCAAATGGATAAAAAGGGCACTTTCCATAATAGGCTGGAGTCAATCAGAGATGAATGCTAGGGAGTCTGAATCTGGCCAGCAGAGTAGCCACCAAAGCCTTGATACCTCAGCATTACCTCATATCTGGGAGACTCTGCAGTTACTGCTGCGCTATTGACTTCACTTGTTAGGACCTCACCTGCTTTTTCACGGGTCTGTGACTCCAGCACAGTCAAGACGTGAGACTGTTTATGGGCTTAACATTAGGCATGCACTTAAACAACTTGCTGATTCAAGCTTATGATCAAAGTTTTCTTCCTGAGAAAAAAATATTGCCTTCTCCTGTAGCATGGAGTCAGAGCTGCATTTAATCTTGCATTGACAGATGTGTACTATCCCTAACGTGTAAAGGAAATGCTTACATACTTGTAAATACCTTTATTTTAGAGATTTCACTGTGGCACTTGCTGCAGTAATTCCCCAGGATATTTATTTATAAAAAATTACTTCCAGAGCCTTTTAGTGCATTGACCTTGTTTCAGGGTTTAGCTGTGAGGAGGGAGAGCTGGGTTTTTTTCTTAAGCACTGCAGGGGATTTCTGTCAGGTTGCTTTAACACTTCTCTTCAGATTCTTGCCAGGCTTTCGGGCTAAAGAATTTTCAGATGTAGTTAGCCATCATCACATAGTTCTTTGCATTGTCTCTGTTATTTTATAAATCTAAAATTTAATTGGTTTTCAGGAAAAGAGAAGATGAGAACACAAATATAAAGCTACTAAATCAGAATCACAAATGCATGGAAAAGGAGAAGTTCTAATGTATCAGATATGTACGATACAGTGACCACTGCATGGATTGGCTTCACACGTATCAATTATTTGTGCAAAGATTTGGAAGAATAGGAGAAGTGAGAAAGTGAGATGCTACACTGTTGAATTTTCCTTTTAAAAACTAGAGTTTTCTTAGTAATAGGACACCAATTTTAGAAATCAGTAAAATACAGTCTAAAATAAAGTCATCTTTACCCCCGTCACATATTCCCAGATGCTAATGCAGTGATTCTGGATTAAAGAAACCCTACTGAAACGGCAACATCCTACCTCTTCTTATGGTGTCACAGGTGTAATTGTAATTCTGTCCTGTTACTGCTTGATCTTTGAGCTCCATCCCTCACCCCTCTGTCATCACTCCTCAATTTCATGCAGGGCTGCCACATATGGAGAGTGGATATACAGCCCCGTTCACAGATGGGGCTTAGGCAAAATGCTCAGCTTCCTGGTGTTCCTGTGCTAATCCCTGAAGGCCTTTGGATACACCCTTGCGGCAGTGCACTTACTAGTACTACAAACCCTACTTGGCCAGACAGAAGCTTGGCTTCCCTGGAGTTAAATGCCAAGAAGATTTCAGTGATAGCTAAGCTAGGTATAGGAAGTTGAAAATGTACAGCACTGCAAAATCCAACTCCACTGTCTCTTGATTTTATTAATGCCTCAAAGAAGGGCTGGGTTATTGTAAATACAGTGTGAGGTCTGACTAGAAATAGAAACATTTGGAAAAATCATTCATTTATTATATTTTTCAGAAAAAAACCACATCTTTCTTAGCAAAGAATGGAAAGAAAGCAGTAAATATCACAGCTGTTCAGTGGTATCCAGAAAAAAAACCAGTCAAATTCAAAGCTTGCCACTTCCATTCACAATGAACGACTTAGGATGGCAAAGATTATAATGATCCTGCTAGGTGTGCAGTCTGAAGACAATATTGCTGGTAAAGTTCTAAGGTTGTCTCTTAAAATGGACAATCTCTAACCATGTCAACTGGATTTGTCAGCCTGTATGTCTATATGCAATATGGTGATATATGCAATTTCAGTCACTCTTTCTAAGTGGACTTTATCTGTATGGCTGTCATAACACAAACTGTTTGCACTTTCATTAAAAGAATGAATGTTCCTGTCATCAGCTTGGTAAGAACAACAGGAAGTAAGCTCCCTCTAAATGAAAAGATGCATCTTTTTTTGTTCACGAAGCTGCAGAAATACTAGTCAAAGTTAGGTAGCAAATAGACTGTTTGGAAGTGGGAGCTAGTGTCCATCCTGAAGTGGAGTTCTAAAAAACTACCTGGCATTTCTGATGATGCTCTGGAATCCTGTTTGCTGTAAGATCTTACAAAGGTCATTCAATTTTTCTGTACCTCAGTTTCTTCATCAGTAGAATTGTGATAATTGCTTTCTAGTAAAGGTTCCAAGTGATAGGCTTAATTGTCATGCACTGCAACGCGCTTAGAGATCTCAAATTGAACCGTATTACAGAAGTGCGAAGTATTATTACTGTTAGAAGTCCACTGCAGCTCTGTTTTTCTTTGTTCAAAGTGGTCCTTTGGTACGTGCAGCTAGACAGCTCCTAATGTTATCTTGATGCACAAAGCACTTTTTGTGTGAGGTTTGACTCACTGTAAAATGCCAGTTAGAATTTCTTCCTCAGGAACTCACTGGAGCTTGGCTTACAAAATCTGAAAATTAAATCAACCAAAATAGGTCAAACACAAAACTATATGTCCTTATGTGTCCTCTTGTCCTCTTTTAGCAGTACAGCAGATAGTTCTTGTTTTCTTTTCCATAAAGTTTAGGCCTGTTTTGTTTCTCAGTTGGCTTTAGTTACCGTATCATAGTTACCCTTTGAATACCTGCTTATGCAAGTTCTCATTCCCTATTAAATATAGTTTAAAATGATATGCTCGTCTGTTAGTCGTCCAGAAATAATGTGCTGGATACACAAGCAGCTGATGCTACTGAACATGACAGAAGAGTGTATCATTGTGTTACAGCTTGCTGGTAGCCATCACTGCAGAGATATTTTGAACCCTAAAAAACGGACAAAGCATTGAAAATGTAATCAAAGGTTATTAGAAGCTGCAGTTTTGCATTTACTTTTCCTCTGTAGCTAATTCTTGAGGAATTTATTCCTATTCACATAATCCTTTAAGTTGGTATGTTTATTCTGTACCTAGTTTATAATTTCTATTCTTTCCTGTGTTGAGTAGGTGAAGGTGGTGCTTAAATTACTACTTCAGTATTACCCATTTTTTAATTTGTTGTTTATTCCAGTCATAATGCAGTGAATGAATTTGTTAATATTTGAGGTGGAAAAGGAGGTAAAAAGAGAAAGCACCTATACCAGTTACAGCCCAGCTTTCTGGCTATAACGTTATTATTTATTTAAACTCAATCAATACTTAATCTGGAGTTTAAATACTGCTAAAGATCTGTGGCATGGCTAAAAGCAGCTGATGCCAGGAAATAAAATTTTCTTCAGGCTGTGATTCTGATGAATTTATAATGCGCTCTAAGGGTGATGCATTGACCTAAATTCACAAAAGCACTGCTATTCCTATTTATTATTATGAAAGGTGTCATACCCACAGTTTTGTTCTTTAAAATGTTGTGTGGCTATATGAAAAAGATGACAGGTTGCAGTGAGGATGGCTGGAGAGGAAGGAGCTACCCACACATCCCCAGCACATACTGGCTGCCCAGGCTGGCAGCGTGGGGGTTTGGAGGGGTTTGCTGCGCTTCCAAGCAGGAAGGCACATCCGTGGCAAAGGGTGCGGAAGCAGAGGACAGCCTGAGCCCCCTTCCACCCTTGCTCCACCCTGGGAAGCCCCAGCACCCTCTCGAAGGCTTTGTCTGTGCAGCCTGTAACCACAGACAGGGTGGTGTCTCACTGTAATTCCAGGATTTGATGCAGGAATAATTTCAGCACTGTAAAAACCCAGCAAACGTTTGAAGCCAGCAGTGAGGGCAGACTTCCTGAGAGGTGTGTGTTTGTGGTGATCATTTGGATTTGTTTTGTTGGCAACATGAAAGATGTTGTTACGGCAGGAAGAAGACAGTTGTGTTGAAAACTGCTTCTCCTTTTTTTTTTTTTTTTTTGTTTTTTTTTTTTTTCCCCTCCTGTAGCCTTACAGGGGAAACAGAGTTAGATCTGTGCAGGGTTTGGTTTTCTGCATACTGTTCTTTAAAATCCCTCAAGTCCCACCATCACAGGACAGTACCTGTGAGCAATTCATTCTGAAGTGGCTGGGAATTGCACACACTGATCTCTCATAATGATCAGACCATTTAATTTTTTCCGGTGCATTTTGGCGAGCTTTTCCTCAGCATCATCCAAGGGCTTTTTGTAGTAAGTGGTGCCTTCCCAGTGACCTGAGTCTTTATCCAAGCCTTCTTTGTTACCTTGAGAGTTTGCGGTCATATTTGCCTATTTTTGTGGAAAGCTATGTGTTTTAGTAGATTCATAAAATGTGGGAGACTTGTTTTTTCAAAAAAGCAAAGTGAATAAGGGAAAAGTATAGCACATAAGGGAAATATATAGTGAATAAAGGCTGACTATCCTCCCCACTTCATTTGTGATGTAATATGATGTCTCTCATGTAAAAACCAGGAGAGCTCAATTCTGCTTCTTTATTGGTACTTGACCACTTCTCAATTGTTGCTTTTCCAGACAGAAATCTGTAAGGCAGGACTCTCACCTCCGTATTGCTTAACTCCTGCTCTCCCTCCTGCCTGCTTTTGGGGCAGACGCTGGCTTTCAGCATGACTATTCTCATTTTATTTTGTGCCCACCTCTGCCCATGTTGCTACTGTAATCAAATTTGTGTGGTCATTTATGACAGAAAAACTGTAGGACAGGATCAGTCCACAGAATTTAAAGGCATTAGCCTGCCTTCACTCTAGCAGAATTGACAGCTGTATTTAGCACTATGACCTTATTCCACCCCTGTGTGATGACATCCAAAGCCATGCTGCTTTGGAAGAGCACCATGGTGCTCTTGCTGAGGTTTGCTTCTCAGGGCCAGCCCAGAGGACGAGAACAGCATGCAAACACAGCTTCTCAGCAGAAGCAACTGCTTGTTTCAGTTCTAGCCTTTACTTAAAAATATGAGGCTATTGAACAAGAATAGAAAGACTTGGAGTTCAAACTCATACCTAACTAACTTGAAAAGCTGGGCTTCTAGATCCAACGGTGCATTTCAGTCTAGCAGCAAGAAAGTCTGGGTTCCACTTCAGTTTTTTTTTTCTAGTTGTAATGCTCAAGGTGAGTACTTCAAGATTCAGATGCAAGGGTGCAGATATATTTACTTCCTGTAAAGGTGGACTGGCTATTTATAGCTATTTATAGAGGTCTTGGACCCTTTCCTCTCCCCAGCATGCCAGTCTGATCCATACCACAACTTTGAATTGTATTAAGCACAGCTACAGTGATCATTGGCAGAGTGGTATCCTCAAGCTACTCTGTGCTAGGTAGAGTAACAGATTAGGAACATCTGAACTTAAATATATGAAAAAACAATTTAAATAGAGAAAGATAATTGGAAGTTCCAGCAAAGGACTAAAGTTATCTTTTCTATATCTTATTCCTTACCATGATGGTCTGACCAACTCAATCGTCCTAATCTGGCTTTAGTGATTCATTTTACATAAAATTTGAAAATTTCTATAGTATTATTAGAATACGTGATGTATCTTGCTTTCTAACAGGAAAAAAAAAAACTCCATCATGTTTATTATAAGTCCTTGGTACTTCTGTTGCAGCCAGTGGAAAAGTGGGCTGAAGCTAGTTTGTGTACCAGTCTAAAGAAAAGCATGTTCCTTGCCCCACACAATGCTAGCTGATGAGTTTTAACAGATGGATAAGATAAAAATGGAGTATTGATTGGGAGAGATAGGCTGACAAAATTTATAGCATACTTTTTAGCTAATCAAGAGTAATAATTGTACTTTGCTTTCTTGCCTAATGATGATTAGGTGCCAGTTTTCCCTCTGTATAACAAGAGGTGAATTTCAAGACTGTGACTTGAAGGAGGCTGAGGGGAGTGGCAGTGTTTTCTTAAATTCAGAAAGTTTTTACCAGCCAGGTCTACAGACTTATTTCTGTCTGTAGTTCACAAAACTGTAAAATAATGTTTTTTCTTCCCACAGTGCCATGAAAAAACATTTGGCTTCAGTTCATGTGTGAAACCTTTTGCACAACAAAAGTGGTTTCTTGTGGCCAGTAGGACTAAATGTTCTAAGCATTCCAGGAAGCATATAAATAGACTGGTACCCTTCGTAAGGTTATGAAGCCTTATTTCTCTTTTTTTTTTTCAGGTTTGGTTTTTTTTTCCCATTTATCCCCTTCATCTAGGCAGAGACAAAGATGAGTACAGTGTTTGTAAACCCTGACTATCATTTTCCATTTTACTTGGATTTTCCTTAGTTATATTTTCTGAAAAGAAGTTGAGTAAATGCAACAGAGTAAATTATCTTAAATTACTTCTTGCAGTCCAGGCTAGTATTTTAACATGAAAATTGTTATTTGGAGTCTCCCACGCCCCCAGCTGCTGCAGACCTGTGTCTCCAGGCTGGGAAAAAACAGATCACAGAACTTATCCAGCAGAGTCTGCAGGCCAATCCACAACGTGCAAAGCAGAGTTTACATACAGGAGATTTCTTATCCTTCCCTCACAATCCTACTAGGTTCAGTAAAGTTGTAGCGATGGTCAAAAAGAACCAAAATGGTGATTTTATACTGATGAGTAGGCAAACGTCTATGCGAAAACCAGAGGAGGAATTATTCAAGCCCAAACCATTAAATCTCAGCTTGTCTAAGGATACTATAAAACAGTCATCCCATTTCTTTGATCTATGATATTTGAATCTGAATGTGTGTTAATAAGACATATATGCTGGGCATTGACATTGTCTTCTGTTGAACAAGGGTAAACATTGCATTTGTCTCTGTAAAAATATACTTCAATAGCTGGGAAGAAAGTGGAGATTCATTATTTTTGCAGTTGTAGAAGACATTTAGCAGCTGTGTTTATACTGGCAGACAATTTGGATATTAGGTAGCAGGACAGAGAACTGCAGATGCACAATATTGCACAGACATTGTGCACTTACAGCCCATTTCCAGGGAAACATGTTATTTTATATTTCCCTTGGTGTCATTAATCACATTTCATAAAGTATCTCACTATTTCAAGTCATTACCCTAGATTTATTCATTTTTTGGCCTGTTTGTTTGGTAGTTATTGAGCTCCATTTTAACAAATTCCATTTCAACTACAGATAATAAAGTTATTTTTCCTTCAGGGTAGAAAATTAAGATGGCCCTATACTGATTACTGACACTACCTATAATAATCAGCATGTCTACCACATCAGAAGGATATTTAGCTTGCCTTTGGTCAGAAAAATATTCATACTTTTCTTTGGTATTTAGAAATTAAACTCATTTCCTGAAAGCAAAAATGTGATTCTTATCTTGACCTACAAAGGAAAACAGCTGCTCTTTTCTCTGTCCTTGAAGTACTCTAACCTCTCAACAGGCTTTGTTTTGGTTTTACAGGTGAATCCCTTAAACTGTAGCAATGATGGCCCATCCCCTGGGAGAAACAGGCTGATACAAACAGTGAGGAATCCCCCTGCTAAGGAGCTGCAAGCCTGAGGAACCTCAATGTATGTGAGTTAACCCCACACCTTTTTTGGCATTACTGCTACAAATTAAATAATGGCATTAAATGTTTATGAGTAAATTTGACTTGTAACTGCTACTCTGGGCACCCTGTGAGCCACCTCACCCTGGAAGGATCCCTGGTTGGAAGGTGGCATTGTGTCCCTCTTGCAGCTCCCCTGCCATGGGAGATAGTCCTGATGCATCACTGCTCAGGGAACCTGTTTACTATATAGAACCAGTTGTTCTGGAGAGAAGCTAAAAAAGGACAAAGCTTGTGCCCGACTTCTGATCTCTTTGACTGAAGAGCTAGCTGTGCAGGAGCTCTGGCCTGGTGGCTGGGCAGCTCCCTGGAGGACTCTGAGATGGAAACAAAAGAACAGCCAGGCATGCTCTGTCCTGGCCAAGCCTGAGTGTCTTGCTAGGTAAGGTTTTTCTGTTGGTGAACAAAGAAAAGGAGTTTTACTGATCTCTAAAAAAGAAGCAAACCCAAAGAATTCACTACCCAGCGAATTAATGGCTGCGCATAGGGGATGACTTACCTGGGATCATGTGATCAGCAGATTGCTTGAAGAAACCACAAACTCTTCTTAGTGCCTCTTCTTGTAACTGGTTCAGAAAGCTAAATATAGGCAGGCAGTATTTTTCGTAGGATAAATGAAAAGCAGAGACAAAAATGAGCTCTGGTTATGTTACACGGCTTAGTCACACCTAAGGAAACTCAACTTAGTTTCACCTTTTCTGTTTCGCAGCAGGCTCTGTCCACTATAGTGTAAGTAGCGAACCAGTTTTATAAGCACTGTTCCTGCATTGCCATGAGTTGTGTGAGAGAGATGGCTTGTGTACCCAAAGTGGGGCTGGGGTGGATTTTAGGCTGTGCTTAGTGTTCTTCAGAATCCTGAAATCTCAAAAAGATATTTACTTTCAGGAAGGTCACGGGGTTTGGATTTGGGAGGACTCTGGTGATCATATTTTTATTTCTAGAAACAAATAACATATATATTTTATATATTCTCAAACATTAAGTGGCTTGCAAATGTCCATTGGAAAGCTGGTGGCAGAAGTGGAAAATTAATATAGCTCTGGGGAACATAACAGAAGTGCCTTAGTCTAAAAGTCATTTATACAAAGAAAATAAAATGTTAGTATTATTCATGCTTTTGTGGACCCCATAATTTTGCCTTCTCTGAAATGCTTGCTCTTTCTTGTGATACTTACCATGTTCCTCTCTCTTTCTGTCCCCAACATTCAGGTACAGCTCTCTTACATGATGATGGCAATACAACTGATGCTTAATGCAACCTAGTGGAAGGTGTCTCCAAGCAAATACCACTGGCAGCAAGGCTGCCAGCACACTTCCTACATAGACGGTATGAGTTTTGTTGTACATGGCATAATTTAGTAGGGTGCTATAAATGACCTCTAAATGTCTAGTCCAAGCATGCATAAAGCAGATAAGTGAATTATCCATTAAAAGGTCTATCAATATGGGCTGCAATTCCCACGCCCTTCAAATACGTTGATCCCATTTCTCTTCCTTAATGCCTATGTTTGCTTCCCGTGTGTTCACCTGCAAAGTGCCTGCCTTTCTACTACAAATAGCTCAGCACCTAAAATCAAGACCAGGTTTCTACTGCTTCCACTGTCCTTGTAAAGACAGACTCCTCCAGTTTCTTGCTACATAGCCCATCTCTTGCACCCTAGCCCTCTATCATCTGGTCACTGTTGCTGAACCATCATTGTTACATAGCTGAGCAATTTGCTGAGGAGGTTCAGGAAATGGAAAAAGGTCTGTTTTGCTCTGCCTTGCCTGACGTTCCTTATAGTTCTTCCCTAACACATCCCTTTCCCTCTCTTCAACACACTCATATCTATGTCCCTGACCTCCTAGGCATTGCAGTACTCTCCTCAACATGACCTAGGCCCATCCCTATTGCTGCTGCCTTTGTTAACTCTGGTCTCCTCCCCAGTCCCCTAGTTCACCTTCCCTTCCACAGACAGAGCCTGTCCTGACAATACCATATCAAAAGAGGTGCAGCAGCTGAGCATGTATTGTACCAGTGCCACATGAAGGCACTTACTTGGCTGCTGGTTGTGCAGGTCTGATCCGTCTCAGAGTGCACTGGGGATGGTTCCTTCAGAGCTGCACCCCTCAGATGGCTCAGGCAAGTCACCAATGACTCACAGAAACAGAGTAAATTAAATGTCTTACAAAAGCTTTAACAAGAGCCTAACTGAATGATTGCTGAACACCACACCTGGAATCATTTAAATTTTAGGATTACTAGGCCTGTGTTTTATTTTTCCTTTTAAAATAAACCTAGGAAGTGGCTAGGTTAATGCCTACAACCTTAGCCTAAAGGATAAACAGCCAAGCCAATAAATATAATGTTCAGTCTCCTGCCTATTCCTGTCTATACAAGCAATCATCTATAGCACCTGCATCCTCTCTGGTAGATGTTTTATGACCAAGACATTAAAGTGTAGAGAAAGAGAAATGCTGGTCAAGTACAATATATTAAAGTGAATTTTCCCTTAGGAACCAAAGCATTTAATTGCTGATGGCCAGTTCATGGCAATCATGTTTTTCTTTTTAATGGTGGAATTGAAATACTGTATTTGTCTAGTTGTTTGAAATTTAATTAGCATAAAGCCTAGGCTAAATACAAGGGACTTTCTGTGCTAAGAGTACTTAGTGGAGGAGAGAGAGGGAGGGAGGGAGGCTGCAAAGGGAGCTGCTTCAGTGTCCCAGTCCAGACTAGCCACTCTCACATGCTTTGATTGCCAAAAGTCTCCAAGATGATGCTGTAGCAATGGTGCCCAAGACAAGAGGAGTTAAGGCTTATGAAATAGACTGATATCCATTACATTGCAGTGACTTTGGACTTAGCCAGCCTACAGGGAATCTTCTGACCAAAGCAAAAACTCAGAGCAAGTGTCTAATCTGGCCCCACCGCTATTGATTTCCCTTTACTGTCATTTAGTCAGATAAAAGAGAACCTCAAATTCCAGCTGTCAGCCACTTCGTGGTCTGTCTGAGCAACAGAAAAAACCGAAGTACTGGCATTTTCATCTCTGCCCCAAGCAAATACACACTATCAAGAGAGGACAGGAAAGAGACAAGGATATAGCTCTGGTCTATTTTAAATAAAGTGACCAGTTCTGGAATAATGACAAGGAAATCCATCCCCCATTCCTGCTCCCCACCCCCTACATTTTTGCACTTAGCAAAAATCAAAGTGCATCTTCTCACAGGCATTATTCTAGCTGTGAGATGTGAAATGAATTGTGTAAGTTCATTACTTCATACTAGAGTGCAAATACGGTCTTTGATATTTTTCACCCAGAGTTCAAAAAGTGACAGTGATGCTTTATTGCTGAATTACAATGTTTATCACTCAGATCTGTTACTGTTATATCCATGACTATATGTATATAGATGTATATATAAACTTACTAAAGTAAGATGTTAGAACCTGCCCCTCTTCATATCTGAAAGAAATTGCAACTTGTGATATTTTTTTAATTGACATCTAGGGATGTTATCCAATTATCTGCAATTGCAGGTTACATATAATATCTGTTTATTTCACACAGTGCAATATAAAGGAACTGGTAAGAAGTGTCATTCAGTAGTTTAGAGGAATGCTGCTGCGTTTAATAGAGGATGATTGAAGGTGATAAATATGATAAAAGCAGAATTTTGAGCACACCACTCCAGTGACCCAAAAGTGAGAAAAATGGGAGGGATTGCACACAATGGTCTTTTCACAAAGTCCATTTTCCTTTGGTCTTGTGTGAACTGCCTCTGACAGACAGCCATGGAGGGAGAGAGACAGCAGGAGGAGGGAGAACTGGGCAATGGAGAGGGAGCTGTGGTTAAGGCAGTGGCTTTGGAGACCATCTGACTGGATTCCTTTTCTGTCTGTGCCTAAGAAAGTCATTTAGGAGACATCTGTGGCACAGTGCCATTCTGCATCTAGTCTGGCTACTAAAAGCAGCTGGTTTTGCTGCACTCACTGCAAGCAGAAGCCAACAGCTTCTCCCATAGGCTCCACATTCTCTGTGAAATGGGAGTAATATTTATGTTCCCCTACTAAGCATGCCATCTTTTGTCTTAGCTTGTTGGTACTAACAGGAGGCCAAGCTCGTGGTTCCCAGTCTTTGGCACCACTTGGCAGCACCTGGTTTTGCTCCAGAAACAACTGGTATTGGAATCATCCTGATTTAGTTGCCAGAGGCACTGTACTCTTGTTTTGCTGCAGGAGGTTGACTTCTGCTTGCCTGTGGAGCCAGTGTGTAGGCTGATCTACCAATTAATCTCATGCCTGATTTCAGTGTTTGTTGTAACTTTTGGAATCTCTTTAATCACTGTAACTCTATAAAAGGAAGCAGCATCCAGTCACGGTTTTCTTGCTATCTAGTCATAAGGGATAGAGACAAAGACTTGTCTTGAATAATACATAAAATCCAATTTAATATTAGTTCTGTTGCAATATTTCATTCCAGAAGCATAAATGGAAGCAAATATTAATGTATTAGATTCTTTACAATTCTTTAAACCATTTTTATTAAATATATTAAAACTATAAAGCATTAAGCCTTAAATTTACAGCAGCTATTCTTAAAAGCAACGATTTACTGCTGAGTGTTACTGTATTATTAAGGTAGCACTCATACATTCAAAACTGAATCATCTTCAACTACTGCCCCTAGAAATTTCTTTAGCAACACATAGGAAAGAGTTAAATACTTTAGTTATCAATTAGATCAGCTACCCCAATTGGAAGTATCTAATCAAGTGATAAAAAGGCCTGTTCAGATTTTAGTTAGTTTTTTCACCTAGTGTTGAACTGATGCAACATCTGAATGTTGTTGCTCTAGATTAACTCAGGGAGCTTAAAAAAAAAGGCATGTCTAAACATGCCCAATGCAAATATTGTAAATGGAATGCAAGTGCTAATACAGAAAATAGTATTTGGGCTTTTTTTCCTTGTATTTCTGGTTTTTAACACCTAAGGAGAGGAAAAAAATATCTTCATATGTAGGAAAACCTGAGCAAGAAAAACCAAATATTTTCCCTTTAACACTTTGGAAGATAATTTTACAACTATGGCTTCAATTAAAGCTGCAAGGAAGGACCTTTCCAGGTCCTGTCCTCAATATCGGTGCTTACGACTTTTGTAGTTCTTTAAATACTGAATGGGACTTGCAAGAAGGAAACTAAGACAGATGGGAGCAAGCAAGAAGAACATGACTAGGGCTTACTATTTAAGGTGCTCACCTGCAGAGAGGAAAGAAAGAAGGAGACCAGGAGACTGGTGTCTCTTTCAGAGGATGTCTGTGCTTTCTACCGTGAATATCACTAGATGAAAACCAGAAATATTTTAAATCTTTAAACTTAAAAATTGGGGGGAGGACACATAAGGTCACATAAGGTCTCCCCAGCTAATTTTAGTTTTATTTGTATCTTTCTTAAAGATTAAGGTGTATCTGTTTAAATACATGCACCTTCTGTCTGATCAACATTCAGAATATTTCATTGGGCTCTTTAAAATCTGCAGAAATTCATGACAGAATGCATTCTCCATCCATTTACACGTGCAATCATCTTCTAATTATTTAACTAGTGTCTTAGCAACTGCATCCTTTAGCAGTACACATAGCAAATCACAGTTCCATTTAACAAAAAGAATGTCTATTAATCACTCCTAAAGTCCATTTAAACAAGCATCATGTATTTCTTAAAAATAAGAGTATGCCATAAATGACAAGGTAATTATTGTGCATGTCTAATTCTGGATAAAGGACAGGACTTACAATACATGTTTTAAGATATAACAATAAAAAGGTAATTGAAATACTTTTGCAACACTCCCATAAATCTTTTGCTTCCTTAATTATTCTAGACCCACAAACACCAAAGTTCATATAAATTAGAGATTAAATGTCTTTAATAACACAAATGGCAAGACCATAGTATGTTTTTATCCAGTATCCTTTGATAGATAATGAATTTGTGTCTATTTTAACATATTCATATATCACCTAATTGACAGCCACATGGTTAGCAAATTAATTCAGTCTTGTTTCCTGTGGTACCTCCTTTACATTATTTAGAGATTGACTACAAAGAATGATTATTTTGTCCTTATTTCAGTTTGATGCTGTAAGTTTGTTTCATTGTTGGCTGCTTCACAGCGACATTCCTGTGACAGCGTTCAGGTTGCAACTATTTAGTTGGTTTGCAGTGCCTTCCCAAACTGCTTTGCACATACTTCAGCCAGTTTTACCTTTCTTTTCAGCTCTTGAGACACTTTGACTAGATGCTGCTTCTGTTTAATGTTAGTGTCCAGCCAAATTCAGTCTTCCTTCTCTCTCCTCTTCTCTCTCTCTCTCCTCTTCTCTCTCTCTCCTCTTCTCTCTCTCTCCTCTTCTCTCTCCTCCTTCCTGCCTTCCTGTCTTTCTGTCTTTGTCCTGCATCTGTTCAGGATTAGGAGTGGGGAAATGAAGTGTTACAGAGTCTGCATGGTTGAGAGCCTGAAACTATCTACTCCAAGGAGGCACAAAGGGCAGGGCTCCGTGAAGACATGCATGGGGTACTGGGTACTGCCTCATTCAAACTAACAATATGAAAATGTCTTACAGAAAGCATGAGCCACCCATCCATGTTTTCATCAGCTGGGTAGAATTTTGCCTTAGGACACACTCCTCCATCCTCACAGATGCAGCAGACTTAGGTGGGGAGCCATGGCATGCCTGGCACTGCCTGGCAGCAAGTGATCCCAGTGTGACAGATCTTGACTTGCCTTTCCCTGCTATGCTTTCTCATCCATTAACGAGTTATGCAAGCTCTCAATTAGACCATGGAAGATAAGAGCATTAATTGGCAAAGTCACGTTCCTTAGCGTCTGAAAATATTGATGTTACCCTTTCTGTTTTCAGGTATGTCTTCAGCCTTGTATGCTGTTTATTATTTCTGCCATGTTGAAGATGGGCAGGAATGGATAAGCACTGACTGTACCTTCTGCCTTGAATTTTGGGCCATTCTTTTTTTATTTAGAAGCTTTCTTTCAGTAGGTTAAAACCTTTAATTGAGAAAGCATTTAGTTTCATTTTCAATTTTGTTATATTTCCCTATTAAGATATTGCTCAGCTGGAGTAACATGGTTTAATAACTTCTCTAGCAGGATCAAACAGGCAAGCCCTAGCTTTACTGATGATGATTAAGAGTGGGAGTCATGCTGTGAAAGTGACTAAGTGCTGTTATTGAGATCTGACAATTTTCCTGGAAGATGGATCTGATAACACTATAACAGGCATATTTCAGTGAAATGACCCAATTTTAGAAGATTAGTATATTTTCCTAAATTCACTAAGCTTTTATAAAAATCTCATGTCTACAAATCCATAGGACTTCTCTAAAAGGAATTCTATAAAGGGAGACTCAGTAATACCTACCTGGCAGTCCCAGAAATCTTCTGTACAGAAGAGCATCCCATGGGAGCACTAGCATTTTATACTCTGCATCTGTTAAGACATGTAAAACTAGTTGATGCTGAAGGCAGGAGAAAATCAGGGGAAAAAAGCCAGGATTCTAGGAGGTCAGCATTTGACAACATTCTTCTTAGACAAGAAAGATTAATGGCAAGCCAAGCCTCAAGCTGGTCTTACTCTTGTAATTAATGTACGTGTCCATTATAACTAATAGTTTTTATGAGCTGAGAGAACTATCTAACTTGTGTAAATTAATTACATTATATTTTGCAGTTATTCTGCTGATAGAGAGTTAGACATCGACAAGGAAGCATGGTATAACAACGAGAGTCCTGATACAATTGGATAATGGATAGCCACACGCCTTATTAACATGTAAGAAAACAGAAGTATTTTTAATAGATATGAGGTATCTTGCATGGTTTTATATGTGTCTAGTTTGTTGTTTTCCGCAGTCATATAAATGCTTTGCCTGAAACAAGTCATTTGGAACTCCCCTTTTGTAGCTAACCCAAGTGGAAGGTCAGTTTCAGTCTTCTGTAGAGAGAGGATTTGGTTCCTCCTTTATATCTTACACACACACAGGATCCCTTTCACATCTGTAATGGGACTTGTATCAAGAAAACAGGTATCTTTTCAATATAACAAAATTTGGCAGGGCTAGCTGATGGCCCAAATCTTGAATTCAGCATGTAAGATCCTACCGTTGAGGCTGCATCATTTCCTGGAAGAAGTAAGGAGCAGTTGTTCAGGGAATAAAAGATCCCAGGTTATATCCTAGGAATAAGGAGGGAAGGCTTCATGCCCACAGCTCTGCAGAGCCCTGAGCAGCTGCTGCTGCTGTAGTGCTCGCATTAGTAGAGTGGGGAAGACAAGAGCAGAGACAGTTACACCCAGATCTGTGGCTGTCACTTCCAGAAAATTGCTTTCAGTCCCAACTGAGTGTAGTTATTCCTTCAATCTGCTAAGTGAAGATCACCAAACTCACCTCTACTAACAAGTATACTGCTCAAATCCTTATGTTTTTATCTTTGTTTTTTAAACCCTAACAAATAAATAAAAGATGTATTCAGAGGTTGTTCCAATGTATTTTTTTTTTTTTCTGAATAATAGAGAAAGTAATGAAGTAATTGTTTACTCCAGCAGTGGGCTAAGTTCTGTGGTGGTATAAATGGGCGCAGCCCTGTTAGCAATAGCTCATATTTAACTCGGTACTACTGGCCTTTTAAAAGTTATTGCCTTGGCCTCAGGTTAACAGAGCAACTGAAAATTCATAATGTAACCTAATTACTTATTAAGACTTTCATGTTTGTCCTCCAAGCTAACACAGGTGAATTGATGCTTTCCATTCTTTTCAACGCTCATCAATTTTTTTCTGAACAATATAATTTGTGTTACATTGTCCATAATGTTCCTTTGATCCAAAAATGTTCTTTCCAGTATTATTCTCACTCTAGGCAAAGTCACGTGCTTGAAGATTCATTCTGCAGCGGGACAGTTTTGTTCCATTCTGACCTTTGAAAAGCATTGTAATGCTAGAAAGTTCTGAGTTCTAAACGTGTTTATTTTGCTGCTAAGAACTGCATAAAATTCCAGAGATGTCTGTGGTTCTTGGGTACTGGAATTTCATCATTCTAGGTTCTGCCTGCTAGTCCACATTTTCAAGTGGCAAAATAACTCCCTGTATGAAACATAATATTCAGTGTGATCTAAGTTTCTCTTATTCAGGCTTTAAGGAAATCCCTAATCTGCCATTTCAGTTTTTCCTGTCATTTGATTCATTTTGTTGCTGCATTTATGACTGACTCATTGATCCTTCAGATCTGAATCAAGCTCTTTAATATGTGCATTTATATCTACATAAGAAATGTTTTTGAAGACTTTAACTCTGTCTGGAAAACACAGAAGACAATAAGTCTGGAAAAGTAATTTTAGGAGATCCAAGAAAGTTTTCAAGAACCTAGACAGCTGCTTTTGCATTTTATTTTTCTGAAATTCTTAGTTTTGGATTGGGAATTTTATGCTGTGTTCATTTGGGAAAAACAGTGTGTAATGGTAACAGAATCATTGCCAGATTTAAAAATAACCCCAGCAGCAGCAGCAAAATGCTATCCCTTGCAATTTGTCTCCCTGCCCCAACATTCTTTATATATTTTCAGTTATCGTCATTCACAATTAAATAGCTATAAAATGAATTTTATGAGAACTTAATGTGCTTCTGAATGCACCAAAAACCATGTGGTGTATATCACATACACAGCTTGCCGAACTAAGGAGAGAAATTATCATGTAAGTTATGTGGAAGCTTTCCATAGTCTCCTTATGTGACCTTGTACAAGGCCACAAATGTTTGAGGTCAGAGGCAACATAAATATTCATTTCTACATGACTCATTCTGAATACTCCACTAGACAAATTCTAAAATTATTCTAGTTAACCAGCACTGAAAACATTTTGGACATTGATCATTAATGTTATACACGTTGGTTTGGCAAAACAATTATTCCCAATGTTTTTCTTACTAGAAAACAAAAACTTTGATCAGACTGCCCCCTACAGAAAGTACAGCAATGGTTTTTTTAATACCTATAGTGATAAAAGAGAATTTAGAGGCAACAAATCACAACAGTGAGCTCACCTATAGCTTCCAAAAAATAACCAAAAGTTAAACAGTTCTTTTTCAAAATATTTTAAGTCCCTATTTATGGAGGTGTTTAAATATGTCTAGATTGATATTAATTTCAGGAAACGTCCTTAAAGTGCTCCTTTTGTACTCTTCTAAAGTAAGAACAGAGTGTGGAAGCACGACCCTGCTACTAACACTACTGTGATTCTATATGCTCCTTGTAATTCCCTTTTTCTAGTCAGCATCCCAGACAGGAATTTACTAGCCCCCTCCCATGGCTTTGTTCTCAGCTGGTATCAAGAGACGTAATTCTACTGAAATTTCACCATGACTCTATCCCTGGCTGGACCTAACTATGTATTCATTAAATGACAAATACCTCAAAAAACTAAAATGTAAAGTCCTATGAAGCTCACGTCTTAAGTTTTCCTCCCATTAAGCAATTAAAAAAACCCAAAAAATTATTGTCAATGTCTTTTCACTGGTCCCAATAGGTCTGTGTTTCTTAGGAAACGTTTCTTACAAAACTTTATTTAACTAGAAAGAAATATTTTCATTCAGGCTTTATGAAATATGTTCTCAGGAACAAGAGAGGGGAGAGCACTCATACATTTCCAGATATTAGACAGATTTAGGGTAAAATGCAGATCTGAGTTTGGGATGGAAAGAAAAAGACATACAACAGGCATTACAAGTTCTGAATCCTGATAAAGGCTGTTATTTCTTCCAAGTAGGCATCTGTGTTTTACATATTTCTTCAAACATCAACTCTGATAGAGCCATTAAAAACCTGAATTTAAGATCCAAAATCTTTCCCTATCAGATACTAAATCCTCTGACTACACAGGGTGAAAGCTCTCCATTTGGCAATGCCCGCTGAGAGAGGCATACATAAGGTGGCCATTTTCCTGATGGTTATGGATGAGCTGGGAAACACTGTTGTCTAAAAGTGAATTATTTCAAATTTAATGGACCCAAAGTAATAATAAAAAGTTGTAACTTTTAAAAATGAAAATGTCAAAAACATAACCTTGTTTTCTCCACTTTGCAGAGCTTTCTCCAGAGACTACCTTGTTTCATAGTCCCACCCACTGAAAAGGGGTAAGAAGTTTCTCAGAGTTTGCTGCCTTTCCTATTTTCTTTAGCTCTCTAAATGTAAGGTTTTTAAGGCATATCAGGTACTGGCTTTACACATAAGAGATTTTCCCAGAAAGGATCGGAGAAAACATTTAATATTTTCATTATAGGTTTGGCACCCTTTACTATTTTGAGAAACAAAATTTTTCAGTTAGGTTATTTACTGGGGAGGGGGAAGGCTGTTTCTTTCCCACCAAAAATGATGGTAATGGTTAATCTCAGATCCCACTGTTAGGTGACCTTTTTCCAGACAGTCCATCAACCAAATGGATACTGACATTTGTCCCTTTCTGCTTTGTGAGATTACTGTTATCTGTTTAAATCTAGAAGGAAACACCCTAGAAGTATAACTGCTTGTTCTTGCTTCAGAATCACACTTAGCACCACTCGCTGAAGTTGCATCATGGCTTTTCCAGGTAAGTAAAATGCAGTTACCATATTGAATAAAAAAAAAGGAAAATAGTACACTAAAGATCCATTGTCTTTCGCCATCACTTAGTAAGAGAGATCCTGCAAAGTTTTTCACCCTGTAGAAACTCTAAGTAAAATCACAGTGTCTTACTTGTCGATAATAATAGTGATTTCCAGATTCTTAAAGTTAAGATGATTGTCATTAGGAAATTTAGTCAAACTGAAGAAAAGCCTGGTTGAATGTTTGCAACCCTGTTTCTTTAGTTCTGGTTAAGAGCTAATTGCTAAGGAGTGCTGACCACCCTCAGTCCCCATTTAAAGAAGTTGTAGCTGAGTGTATGTGGCAACTGAAATGAAGACTCCAGTGATTGACATGATTTCTTTCCTACTTGCAGTTTGATTATGAGAATGGGACACCTTAATGTTTATGGTGACACTGTTACAATTAAGTCTTTTAACTACACTTATAATCGTATATATTTTTTAGCCTACATATTGAATCTACAGCTTGCTCCAAATCTTTTAAAATATGTGATTCTGTTGGACATACTCTAACAAAACTCCAAAATGCTTAAAGGCAAAGTCTGACTGTTTGATTTTTATTTTCTTTGAAACACTGCTTCATTTTCTGAAGTTCACTCTTTTTATTTTCACCAATTTTTCACATTATGTTTCTAGGCAGGTGCCCATTACTCCCCCTGCGTTCCTTAGTGGTAGAGAAAAGATTTGTTTTAGAATCAGTATCATAAATATGTAGTTAAAAAAAAAAGGAAGATTTAATTTTAGCATAATCCACAGAATGTATTACTCTTCCAATAAATATAAAATATTACATCAATGGGAACTGAGTCAAATAGCTTCACTACTGTTGATCTTCTACCCCTAGCTAAATTTGCTACAGAGTTTTTAAACTGTGTCCCTATCATAAAGTTTTTGTTCTAGCAGTGTTACTGTATGAAGGATATGTTTTGCAGAAGTGGATTCTTTCCATTTTCAGTTTAAAAGCGATTCTTGGAATCTCATAGAGGGCACCATTGCTTTAGAGGCTGTTTATGCAAGAGTCTGAATTCTTGCTTTTCTTTGTTGTGAGACTTGTACCTATAATGTGGCAACAAAAAAAGCAATACAAATGCATTTTTTATTTTTTTCTGTTAGCAAACATGTTTTTTTCTTCATTTCTTCTGGGAAGGTTGTATAAATAAGTCATTTCTTAAACAACTTATAGTTAAGTGTCTAAGTTTTGTAATGGGCTGTCCTTGTCTACTTTCTTTTTTATTAATTAAACAAGTATGGATATCTTTCAGCTAGGCATTAGAAAATGCTATTGATATATTCAAAACTTGTTTATAATAGCTGGGACAGTAAGTATTGCTGCAGAAAAGATCCTCACAAGATCCTTACAGCTTAGTTCATAACATCAAACTTTATACTATCATCATGAGTCTTAAGAGTTGTTATATTAAATAATTGGGGCAAATAAAAAATTTCTCAGGATAATTTTTTCATTTTGACATCTTTCTGCCCTAGTTATATACAAAATAAATTATTCAATAAGGACTACAGATAGGCCTCCTTCAGTTTGATTTTCAAGGATGTATGTTTTTGTATGTTTAAATATTTAGACATTGAAACACCTAAGTTGTACGCCTTAGTATTTTTAGGTCTCTGACCATATTTCAGTAATAAGAGACAGCATTATAAAGGAAAGAAATATGTTAAATGTGAAAAGAAACTTTTTGCTTTCTGACTGAGGCTATTTTCTGTTGACATCACAGTGACCTTTGCCTCATATGCCTATTTCCCTCATTTTCCCTTCTCTGAATACTCAACGATTTCAAACTAAAGACATGTAATTTTCTGTAATTTCAATTAAATGTAAATAATATATAAATAGATTTATGTTTATCTTGTAAATTAGAGTTATAATCTTGGCAGCAAAAAATTAAGGAGCTGGATGGTAGAAGGAAAAAAAAAACACACCAACTTCTTCCTTCCTGTGTTTTGTCCTAGCTCCTTCCTTCCTCTGCCAACAATCACAGTTTTTTCTTCAAAGGGAAAACAAAGTCAAAGCCTGACTTTTCAGTTTTTCATTGAGCAAGCTGAAACAAATTCAGAAATGCAACTCCAGCCCCTTGTTTGCTAGCCTCCTAAGAAAACTTTGAAACTATTGTCAATGACATGCACCAACATGGTTCCTTAAATTACATCTCCACTAGTCTAAATAAAAGAGAAAACATAAAAGTCTTTTTCTTGGCATTTTAAAACTGAAATGCCAAAATACCTAGCTTCCTTTCTGCAAAAACTAAGGACAGTGTGGCCCAAATACACACGATTAATGGCACAGATGCAGATGAACCTATACCTACATGCCACAGAGTAAGATGCCTTCAAAGTGTCAGACTTCTGGCCCTTAAATCTGGAATATAGGATGAGTCTACCTTTTTAGTGGGTTGCCAAACAACCAAAAGGCCAGAAATGCACTTATAATTGCAGTAAGGTGACACATTGCCATGAAACATGGCAGGATTGACAGAACTGTCTAATTTGCAATCAAAGGTGATGTTTCATATCTTCTTCCTCTTAGATGCCACACAGATATGGGTTTGGTCCTCATGGACATCTCTCACAAGCATAAAGAACCAAAAGGTTTATAGGACTGGGGCCATGGTTGTTTTCTCTAAGAGTATGCCACATCATAGATATTTGTATTGCATAACTTTTGCTATAAATTAAAATCAGCCTTATTCCCTATGGCTGCAGCTGCTGCTCTCTTTTAGATATCCCTTTTGAGACTCTGTTACTAACCTCAGTAGAAAAGAAAGATGAGGAGTGTCTATAGTATTTGCAAATGTGAGTAATTGATTGTAAAGATCTTTTTACCCCATGTGTGGCTTTTATCTGTTACATTTTATTAATTTCTTCTCTTTGAGTGTCTGAACTGCAGGCAATATTCACAAGGTGGCCAAATGATCACTGTTTAAAATACGCTCACAAAATTCCTCCTCATTTCCAACAGATTTTTCTTTCCAGATATTTTCTTCTCCAAGGATTTTTCTCTTTCATTTGAGACACTAAATCTTCTACTCTGCTGCTTTTGGTCACAAGTAGCGTAAGAACAAAACAATAAAGTTGTACGTTCATAGAATCATAAAATGTGTTGGGTTGGAAGGGACCTCCAAAGTCCAAGACCCTACAATAAGCAGGGACATCTCTAATTGCTTAGAGACCCAACAAGCCTGACCTTGAATGACTCCAGGTATGGGGCCTCCACCGCCTCTCTGGGCAACCTGTTCCAGTGCTCAGCTGCCCTTGTATTAAAGAACTTCGTCCTAATGTCTAACATAAATCTACCCTTTTCTAGCTTAAAACCAGTCCCCCTTGTCCTGTCGCTACAGACCCTCAAGAACAGATCTTCC
>JAVSBS010016365.1:16506-30564 GCA_033124195.1 Coracias cyanogaster | reverse complement strand
AAAAAAAAAAGATGTTTGTGGTATGTAAACGTAAATTTAGCCGTTATTCATAGCATCAGCAATTAGCATGAACGTTGACTAGTACCTGGTCAGAGAATTACTGCCTTGCAGCCAGAAAAAGGCTGAGAAGGAACCTGTGCAAATAAATAGGGACTTTTTAGACTGAAATTGTGGGATGAACAGCATTTATCCCAACCTGTACATGGCAGACTCCAGTTATGCTGGTGTCTTTCTTTTCCAGGGACCAGACTGTCTTGAATGGTCCAGCAAGCTCTGCTCTAAAAGTGATGTAAGAAGTGTTGGTTATTCATAACCAAAGCTTTCTAAGAAAAGTTAAGCTAGTTAAGTGGATAGAGTGTAGTAAACTTGGCTGTCCTACAGAACTACTGCCTCTGACTGAATTTGTTACAAAATAATTTAGGCTGCTCAACACAAGGTTGAGCTTTTGCAATGATTTCATAAAACAGCTGCAGTCAGTTTAATTAGGAATTAATTGGGGAAAAAAAGCGTTGCTTTCCAAGTACATCAAGTATTTTCTTTCATTGTAAGCACAACTAAAGTTCTACATGTGTTCCAAGTACCTTATATCCAGGCTGAGAAATTTCTCACTCACCTTTGCCAAAGAAATCCCAATAGTTCCTGTACCACAGCAGATGTCGAGTACAGTGCTCTCTTGGCTCAGCTGCGCCCACTCCCTAATAGCCGTATACAAAACTTCTGCACCTTGTGTGTTTACCTGTGAAATTATGTTTCAGATAGGTCTGATTCTTCATAAATAGTAACTGTGGTTTAGGGAGTCTTAGAAGAGCGTTTCTAAGAAACACGTCAACTCCACATGCAGGTTAAGTCACATATAACCGCCCTAGACCGGCCACATTAAAGAGATCACCATTCCATTCTTAAAGTCTTGCTCAGTTCTCTCTGAGAAGTAGGGTTTTGTTATCTATGTTCTAGTAAAAACATATCTTGTTCTACAGTACCTAAAAAGCAAGTTTGGGAACCAAAGGAGACAGCAAAGTAATTAACCAAAATGCTAAGCAGTAAAGTGAAGGCCAGACTTTAAAGTACTTCCTCTCCTTGAACAGGTAGTAGTGAAGATTCAAAGCCAGGAGAATGTAACCATGACAATACGCTCAGCAAGCTTCATTTTACTGCTTTAAAGTGAATGCTGCAATTACACGTTACGGTTAAGGACATAGCGTATAATAAGCTTTCTAAACCAGTGCCTCTAGAGCAAGTATATTCTTTGCCTTAAAAAGCAAGCAAAGCACACTGTGGAGAAAAAAAGTAGCCTATAATCTATGGCAAATAATAGAAAATACAGTTTAGCTTCAATGTATTTCTGATGCCAAGTAATAATATACTTCCTTCCTATTTCAATATTCCCATTTGAAGGATATAGGCTACCTGCTGAGGCTTTAAAATGTTGGAAGGGCAGAAATAAGTCTTCGAAAAACAAATAAAAATTAGTACTACAAAGATTCCTGAGCTACATACTGCATGTTCTGTACACACACAGACTGCCATTGACAAGAGGCAAGTGATACTGAAGAAAGAATTGTCTTCACCACGCCCCCATGGGTGAGTTTATTTCTCATTCACTGTACTGGCAGCCAAACATAATACTCAAAGGTATCAAATCACTCCAAATATATAAAAGATTACATCTCTAGGTACGGTATCTTGTTACACAGCGTTAGCCAAGCTCAAGGGCATTAATGCAAATCCAGTTAAATTTGCAACTTTGTATCATCCTTACTTGGAAAAACGCATGAGGAGAAATTCTGAATTTTAGACCAAGAAGTTCTTCATAGATGTATTTATCACCAGCCACGTGCTCCAAAGGCAAGTCTTCTAGATTAGGGGATTTCCTGGGGGTGGGGGACAAGGGATGGGGAGACAGAAAGAAAAAAAAAAAAAGACAAACGTGTTTGTTACAATTTTTACTAAAGCTGTAGTAATCTTAAAAAAATCTGTAGTACTACGTACTAAGCAGTACTTTATAGTGGGCCAACATTTATCACATCCTTTTAGGACCATCTTCTTGGCCATTCTTTTCTTACAGTGTACAATCGTTCCATTGATCTCAACAGTAGGACATACATTGTCTCTAGATGAAGGTAGTGTGAGCCTTGTGCTCTGTGGAAGAGGACGGGGAGATTAAAAAAACCACATAAAACAGGGAAGGAGGCAGAAGTTACTTGTTGATAATAAATATCTATCTACACTTCTCTGCTTGACAGCCAGCAACTAGTGGGTTCACCCACTGAAACTCCACCTGCCTTTAACTAGTGAACACTACAAGGGGAACGGGAAATTTCAGGACTCTCTTGTGGAAAAGGTAAATAATTGCTCAACAAATCAGTAACACTGCTCTGCTTCTATTTAATGGAAAAAATAATGGTGTGGAAGTGCTACCTACTTTTTTGGTGCTCGCAACAGAAATGCAGCCACCACCAAAATCCCCCAAAGCAAAGCCAACTCCCTCACCTTTGTCCTTCCTCCACAAAGTACAGAGACGTAACACCGCTGCTCTTTCCTGTCCCTTCAGTGAAGTATTTTGCCAGAGAGATTTTCAGGTCAGCTAGCTCTTCTTTACTTAATTTCTAAAGATTGGGAGAAAATTTTAGTGACTTAAATATATTATTTAGTGTATGCCTCTATAAGCATATTAATGACTTGTTCATTTCCAGTATCAGATTAGTGTACAAAGAGTAGTAATGCGAGGTAAACTACACCAAGTAATTACTTTCTCTTTTGCATGCACTATTCATAAGATCAAATTTATGTGATTTTAAAGCTGTGTGTCTGGGCTGCACATTATGTATCAACTTAAAATACCTGAGGATTAAAATAAACAATTGCCATGATGTGGCCATTGCGGCTGGTGCGGACTGTGAGCTGCTTCCAGTGACCTTCGTAGGTTTCTGGGCTGTACACTGAGTAGGGAGTTGACCTGCAATTTTCAGAAGCTCAGTTACTTAACACAGAACTACTTCTCTGTGTAACATTCCGCAGTTTATTGAAACAGAAGCTCACCGTGCAAAGTGATGAAAAATGTTACCTACAAACAGAGGTTACATTGATTTGTCAAGAAAAGAAAGACTTGCACATCTGAAGAAGAAAAAGGGAGTGATGAATAGGGGTAGTATCTCCTCATGCACAATAACCTGTCCCGACTTCTCACAATCCTCTTGCCCGTTCTAACTCATCCAAAATTACACACAGAATATAGGCTGCTTCTCACCACATTCAGAGAATGACACAAGTTTTTATAATGCCTTCATTGGCTCCTGTGCTTTATACCAAGTTTCAACTTTCCATCTTCGTGATTCTTCTGAGATTTCCATTTTTGAGGACTTAACAGCCTTTTCAAGAACCTTCAAGAACTTTCTAAAAAAGTATTGTTGCTTAAAAATACAACTTTTGTTTTATTCCTTGTTGTAGGGTGGTTCTTCTCTTCATCCAAGGAAGCAATTGACCTCTGTTATTCAAATTCCTCTTTTGAAAAGCCTTTTCCTGAGTATTTCTTTACAGTTAGTGGAAGAAACTCTCAAAGAACAGATGCTTTTTATTGTAGACTTACACGTCTTATTGCTTGCAATCGAGCTGTGTTTGGCTGGTACCTGTCCCTCCATCTCAGAACGGCTGAGCAAGAGCACCGGGAACATACCCAGTGAGGCAGGCACAAGATGTAAACATCAAAGAATTGCTGAAAATTGAGACTGGTATATCGCAGATCTTAAAGCTCAGAAAAAACACTATGCTTTTTATAACGTTTTATCGATATTTTTGAGTAAAACATCAAAACCTTTACAGATAACTCATTTTACTTATGCTCACCTTATGTAGTCTTGGAAAGCTTTTACTACTTTTTTGGCAATAGCAGGAATGTGAATAGTATCAAATGGCTCCACTACAGCACATGTACCACCCTTATATTTGCCAAGACGACAACCCACTGTTTTGTCTTCTTGATTTACACCAATCCCAATCAAGAATTCACATTTGTTGCGATATTCAGTCTAGATTTAAAATAAAGTTATGTAAGATATTTACACAGCACTTATTTGTACATGCCAAGTTTCTCCTGAAACAACCCTCCTATGGTCAAATGTCTTTGCAAATGGACACAGGACGTTCAGTTCATACGGAAGGGATTCATGGGGTTTGATGTATGAGAACTAACAGCAGTAACAAAAAGGTATTAGAAGTCGTGTTATTTAAAGAGCAATACGCGGCCTCTCTTGAAGAAGCTGGTAGGGATGCATATTCACTTTAAAATTGTTAATTTTAACTATTCTGCTTTTTATAAGTGTTTTCACACAGTATTTATATGAAAGGCAACAACGTCTAAAATTCATCATTCATTAGAAGATGAAGTCATAGACTCAGTTTGTCCATTGTCTCTTAAGACCAAATGATTAATTTAACCTTAAGCTCATTAACCCCCTTCCATACTTACCTAGGATGACATTACCTGTAATGGTGATGCCTTCACTCCCTCTACTGGGCAGCACAATTTATTATACTTCTGCTTCTGCAGGAACAACCAAGGTAGTAAAGCTCTGTTGTTATTTCCTATTTCCCTGCCCAAATCAGAAACAGAAATTGTAAAGTAAACATTTAGAAAAAGTGAGGTTAACAGCTGCACAAGATGTTTTCTTTTTTTCTTCTTTTCTTTTTGTACAGGGCATAGCAAAGTATCAGATTATCAGATGAATAATATTTCTTCCAGATAATTTTTAATAGGCAAACCCCCTCCAATTTAGTAACAGCTGTAACCCGACAAATGGAGTAAATGTAGTTATAAAGGTATGTACTACATTTATAGTAGTATATACTACACTATATAAGATGTATATACTACACTATATAAAGGTATATACTACACTACAGGGCAGTGTACCCCTGCCTTAAAAAAATGCCAATTTTACCTACATAAGCCAAGAGATAGAAGTGGCATAAAATTTTGAGAGGGTTTTAAAATCCTAATAGTAATTTTCTATCTCTACAGATTTATCACCTCTTACATCATTTGACAGTGCCAATATTTTTTTAAAGGACACAAGTATCCTTCTGCTTAGGCCTGTGGAACAACAGACCTTAAAGAACGCCTCTTCATTTAGCCATCTTTGGAGGCTGACCCAGAACGGGAATAGCAAGTTTATGTCACTGGAGCTGTTTTTAAGTCCTACCATCGTAGCTTTTATTTACTTTGTCAGGGGAGTTGGGTTTTGACCTACCTCTAACTTATTTTAGAGAGAGCAATACATGCAAATTTAGCTATATCCCAGCAGAAGATGGTCTAGTGGGAGGTGTCCCTGCCATGCCAGGGGGTTGCAACTAGAGGATCTTGGAGGTCCCTTCCAACCCAAACCATTCTATGCTAAGTCAAGTCTTGTAAACATTACAGTAGCTTTACAAACAGGAATTACTTTGTCAGCTTCTGCATCACTTGTTCGCATTCCTGCTTCTTTCTGGCCAGCTGCTCTTCATAGGGCATGTTCCACAGCGGGGTCACGACATCCGCTATCTGCTTGCTCAGAGGCTCCTCTTCGCTGCCTTCGGAGGGAGCCGGCCGCTTCCCCTCTCCCTGCTCCGTCTCCTCTTCCTTCTTCCTTTTTTTCGCGATGGGGTCAGCCTTGGGCTTGGCGAGCCGAACGCTCAGCTGCCGGCTCTTCCACAACACCCCGTGCAGGACCTTCATGGCCTTGTCCCTCTCCTCCTCGCTCTTAAACGTCACGAATGCGAACGTCTGCTTCCCAAAAAGTTTTATCTTGTGAGGATTGAGTCCGTATTTGGCCAGGAACTTTTTGACGTCGTTGAACCCGATGTACTTGGGGAGGTTTTGTATCTCTACTTTATAGATCTCGGAGGTGAACAAGTCTCCCTTGATGTACCTGTACACGTCGGGGCAGGCTGCGGGGCTCCCCGCGGGCTCCCCCCCGCCGCCACCGGCCCCGCTCTCCACTTCGGCCCCGTCTTCAGCCGCAGGAGCGGGGCCGGGGCCGGGGCCGGGGCCGGGGCCGGGGCCGGGGCCGCGCTGCTCCGCCATGCTCGCGCCGCCCCCTCAGCGCCGCTCCGCGCGCTTCCTCGTGCCGGGCGCCCGGGGGCGGGGCCGTGGCGTCACCCGCCGGCCGTGGCGAAAGGAATGGCGGGGGAAGGGGGGGCAGAGGAACGACTGAGGGTTTTTTTAGGTGTCCGCCCCTCGCTGCTGCCGTCCCTCGCCTGCGGGGTCAGCTGCGCCGCTTAAAAGTAATAATACAAGCGGCTAAAAGATTGTCCCCCCTCCGTCACGCACGCGGGCGCCATCTTGGGTCGGGACGGGGGGCGGCCACCGCCATGCCGCGAGGGCTGACGGGAAGCGCCCAGAGAACCGGGCAGCAACAGCCGAGAAGAAAAAAAAAAAAAGCTTCGCCGGGACCAGGACGGGCCTGGGCCGGGGATCGGCGCCGCGGGCGCAGGCCTGGACTCAGGCCCGGGGCCGGGGCTGCGGCCTGCTGTCCCTGGGCCGAGGCCCGCCGGCCGCGGCGCGTCGGGGGCGGGGCTGAGGGAAAGGGAGTGTTTCCCATCGGGCCTTGCGGCCGCAGCGGCGCGGGCTGCGGGAATGAGGTAAAGGCGGGAGGGGCGGGGGCGCGCGGCAGGAAGCTCCTTGGGCAGGCGGCAGCGGCGGCGAGCGGAGCGGAGCCAGCCCGGCCCCATGGCGGACACCAAGGTGAGGGGAGCGGGCGCGCTCCGCCGGGCCGGCTGCCGGAGCGGGAGGCGGGCCGGGGGAAAAGAGGAGGCAGCGTGAGCCGGGGTGGCGGATGGAGGCGGGAGAGTAACGGAAACAGGTGGGGCCCGGCCTGGGGCGGAGGGCCGGCGGGCCTGCCGCGGCGGCTGGCGTGGAGGGGCAGCGGGAGCCGAAGGGCTTAGGCGGGCGCAGGACCCGGGGTCAAGCAAGGCCGGGGGCCGGGAAGGACGCGCTCTGGGCCTTGTCGGAGGGCAGGCAGCGGCAACGCCGCCTCGTCCCCGCCCGGCTCTGCGCGGCGGGGCTGGAGTGCCCGGCCGTTTCAGGCGGCTCGGACACGTCTGTCTGCTAGGGCCTGTCCCTTGCAGCCGAGCGTGGGAGGCCGAGGCGGGCCGCTCCCGCTCCGCACGGCCTGCGCCGGCCGCGTCCGTTCCCGAGCGGGAGCAAGCCGGAGCTTCTCGTAGCCGCCACGGTTTCGTCTGCGACTTGGCGCTTTGGAGCGATCGCTCTCCCCGCTCCCTCCTTTCTTCTCCTCCTCCCTCTCTTCCGCCCCTCCCCCAGGCTGACCGAGCCCTTCGTGCCGCGGCCCGGCCAGAGCAGCAGCCCCACGTGCTTGATACCGCGGCTGGGCGGAATCTTACCCCGATAACGGGATCTGTGCTGGCTCACACGTGCCTTTTGTGAATTACACCTTTCTCACGGCTTCTGTGATTAACTGGTCAGGCACAGAACGGATGGTGAATTACGGTACGGGATGTGCTGCTCACTCCTGGAGGAGACTATATATAAAAGTTTGCCTGATGTTTCTTTTCCTGTTTCTAGAAAACAGATGTGTCTTAATATCTTTTTCACTTTTTTTTCTTACGTACTTTCAGTACATAAGCACTGGGGACGTAAAACTAATGATAGCTGGTGTGATGCTGTTGACATAACCAGAATTTATTTTGCAGCATTTCTTACCTACTTCCCCCTTGCCTTTTCTTAATTACTATTTAGTGAAAATGCTTCATTTCAGTTGCTTTATGCACGTGTGGTGTGTATCTGAGCTGTGATGAATACTCCAAATAGTCTGTAAGAGTGGACAGTTTCATAATGTGTAGACTGTTTTTTTTCTCTGTTACTCAAACAACAACAACAAAAAACAAATCAGTTCCCTTGAGCTGAGATAGCTGTTTGTAGACTCATTAAACTTGCAGATGAATCTCCCTTCTAGGCTCCTTTACTGAATGCTTCTTAGCAGTGCATATCTATGAAGTATTAGAGATATTTCTCATGTATTTGCTAGTCACATACTAAACCCAATTTTTAAACTTTATGAATGCTATAGCAGACTCCTAAATAACTAAATGGGAAGTAGTATTTTGGCCATTATCTATAACCTAAAGTTCACCAAAGAGTTTTAAAGCAAAGAATTTTTCAGGAGTGTTGCAACTGTGCTTAAAAAATTCGTTGTGGGGGATTCTAATGCATAAGGCCAAGGTAATGAATTTCTATATGTAATGTGTCCCATAAGCTGAGTTAAGTGGTTGCTTTGGTGCTGTGTTTTTTTCTTTATTCCATTAATTACAGTAGTGCTGTAGTAACATAAAACATGTTATATAGGAGAAATAGTTGGGATTATTTTTCTATAAGCAAGAGCTATTGCTCCAGGCCACACTTCTGCACAATTAAGAGTGAGAAGATAAAAACATCTAGCACTGCAAGAGCACTTTTTTTTTTTCCTCTGTGTGTTGACTTTAAAGCCATTTGTTTTCAGCAATGATAATTTTTCTTTCTTATTACAGGGTATTTCAGTTACTAAGATCTAATGCTGAACAGTCTTAAGTGTTTTCATTTTAAACACTAATCTGAGTACTTCACACGAAGTACATAGTAAATTTTGTGGGTTTTCTTTTTTTCTTTTTCTTCCGTTCTCCAGGAAACACACGAAGAGCATGATACTTCTACTGAAAATGCAGATGATTCTAACCATGATCCTCAGTTTGAGCCCATAGTTTCCCTTCCTGAGCAAGAAATAAAAACTCTGGAAGAGGATGAGGAAGAACTCTTTAAGATGTAAGTAGAATATTTCTATATATCAATGAAATGTTTATTAGACTTAAACTTTTATGTGTTTTTAAAAGCAATGTAACTCATTAGCAATCTCTGTGCGTGAAGGGGTCACCTAAGATGGCTGGTATTTACTGGGGTGGCAGAGATTGAGTCGGGGTGGGGCATGAACAATGTTAATGGCCCAAGAAACTGTGAAGTCTGGAACAATAGAAAGAGGCTTATAGTACAGATCTGGCTTTAGTATTGTTTAATATGCAAGCTAATGTTTTCTTTTAGGCTAATTAGAAGTTTGAAATGGTGTGATCACAGTATAAAACTAGTATCTTGTGGGGCGGAAATATATAGTGTTCCTGCTGTGCATCCCCAGTTGTGATGTATGATACACTGAAACGGTAACAGCAGTAGATGCAGTGCAGCATTGGGGCATTTCTGGCAATACCTTTCTGTTGTCTTACATGTAGTTTTATCCTTAGATTTGGCTTATTGTCAAATCAGGATAGCCCTCTTAAGGTGTATGATCTGCCTGAAGAAATGTGTAGGCTAAAGGCTTAAGTATTTTGAATTTGATCCATGATGCGTTTGCTTTAAATAGGTGTGAAAGTACTGCTTTTACTTTATTGCACAAGGGTATTGCTCATCTGGAAGAGAGATTTGAGTTCTGCTTTTACAGATTAAAGTGATGGTCAGTTTCTGACAAGTAGCATGGTGAGGTCTCTGACCATTAGGCCTCTCTGCACATGTGCTGTGCAGTATCAGATGGAAAGAAGATTTTATTTAAAAGATGGGGGGAGTAATAATAGTATAAGTTCCCGTGCTCTGTAGGTTCATTTTTATGTCTGCAAAGGGGTGAAGGAGGAAAGAAGTCCTTTTTTTGAATGCTGGTTGTTCCGATAGTGAGACCTGGGGGAAATCACCTGCTGGATGCCAGCTGGATGTGGAAGGAAGGACTTGCGTTAGAACAATGTAGCTAATCTGCATCACAGCATCTGTTAGAGTAGCTGGCTCCAACATCTGACACCTTCTCTTGAAGGACTTGGCTTATTCCAAGTCCCTATCCCTTGCTCCTTTATAGAAAAGCATATTCTTATATATATCCTGTAGTGTGAGCGAGTGCCTCCTTTCCTATAGCAGTGTCTTAAACTCCTTCCTAGCAGAGCTCAGACTGTCTCGGGTCAGTTTTGACTAATGTCCCAAACTACTCCTGTTTCTCTTTTGGCATACTGGCATCTTGGAAGATTAAACAGTGATGTTCTGAAGCAGGTATGTTGCACTGCAGTGCAGCACTAGGCTTCTTTTATTCCTAATTTAATAGCAATAACTAGATTTTTGGGGTTAAACTAGTGACTCTAGAGAGTGATGTACTTTAACAGTTCATCAAATATTGGGTGTGGAATTATACAAGAGTCTTAGGCTCAAGCTCCTTGATTTCTTGAATTGATAAATACTACTGGTTAGATAGAGCAGTTGTATTCATAATTCTACCTATAGCAAAACCTGTTAATTGGATACTTGAATTTAAAATGTTGCTTACATGAAATGTGTTTATTGTCCTGCAAAAGCGTCTAGCACCTGTTGAATTCTAGTATAGCTATTACAGAATTCATAATAGTTTGTTATTAAATTTGAGTGTATCATATCAGTTACTAAATTTGTATGCTGAAGTAGAACAGGGAACCTTACAAGAGGGATTGCTTTCTTTCTTGTGTGTAGCTTTTGAAAAAAAACTGTACTGTTTAGTCAAGTGTGGTGTTCCAAGAAACGTTTCTGCATGCAGGTTAACTTCTTAAATTCTCTTTTCTTCAAGGCGAGCAAAGCTATTCCGGTTTGCATCTGAGAATGACCTTCCAGAATGGAAAGAACGAGGAACTGGTGACGTAAAACTCCTGAAACACAAGGAAAAGGGAACAATTCGCCTCCTCATGAGGAGGGATAAAACCCTAAAAATCTGTGCAAACCATTATAGTATGTTATACGTTGCTATACTACTTTCTGTTTTAAAAATAAGCTTGTAGAATTGTATGTTGTAGATTAAGAGCCTCAGTGGCTTTATAGTAGCAGCTAGAGACTTGCTGTATGTCTTCGAATGGGTGTCAAATTTATATTAGTCTGTAAACAAAGTTGTCCCTTGCTCTGCACACAGGGCTACAAGCATCAGAAACAAATACTTATTTTTATAAATTGAAAGAAGCTGTAGCTGGTTTTGTGATTGCCTGCAGGGCTACGTCTTAAAGGTGTTTTCTTTAGGCTCTGATAGTGTTTTAAAAACACTTTAAAATTCAGCTGGGATAGACACACATTATGTGATTGCTCGCGCTGTGTGTGTGTGTGGTTTAAGAGTGTAGAAAAGGTAGGCCTTAATACTGTTTAGAATTGAAAGAAATTAATGTCTACCAGCTTTTTTGCATAAAAGAATGGGAAATAAGCAGTCGTACAATAATTTACTACTTTAAGCTGAATGTTTGAATTGGCAGAAGCAATTGCTTGATCATCAGAAAACAGTGAGGTGCTAAACTAATCTGTGGCTGCCTTTCTCTGCCATGAAATAAACTGAAATGAACGTGTTATATTCAGCCAACTCATTCAGAAAGAATGTGTATTGAGAGCTGATGGAGCAGGAGAGGTTTGTTCCTTTGATCCTCTTTGAATGAAAATAAACATGAAAGGGCAAGACAAACTTGAATGTCAATATCACTAGCAGCAAGTAGACTAATTTGGTAATGCTTTGTTGCTTGCTTTCGTAATACTCAGGTTTTTATGAAAAGTATATAGTATTCTGTGGAGTTAAACTACATTTAGAGAACTTGAAATAAATTATTTTAATTAGCTGAATGCAAATGTGAAGTCAGAAGCAATAATGCTCATTTTCTTTGAGTAGATCTCTTCAGAAAGTCAGACTAGCCAGAGGATGCAGGTGTTCTGTTTAGTAAATGAAATGCCAAATAGGAAAGCAGTGTAGTCCTCAACCAATAAGAATAAACCTTTTGTTTAGGAAAATAAATGTTGTACATATGCAAGAAACAACTGATAAATCTATAGTGCTCATGACAGAAGTTAGGAGGTTTTTTTGTGGAAAAACTGCTTTCATTACAGATTCCTTTACGGAATTTATGTGGACTCACAGACAGACAAAAGGGCTCTTCATTTTTGCAGAACGTTAAATAGAACAAAATGTAATTTGATCTCTAAATTTAAAAAATGCAACAAAGTGAGTAGACTCCTCAGATTTCTCGTGAACTAAACAAAAGGACCCCGGGGTTGTGGGGGCGGGGGGGGAGGAGAAGCCCCACTTAAACTTACCTAATGTTAAAAGTTGCAGAGTAGTGAGAGGTAACATTCCAACTGCTCCAGTCATCCGGGTGAAGTAATTAAGAGTGTCTTGGGGGAAAAGGGCTCCATTTACTGGGAAGGAATGGAAATACACGGTGCACATCTTGCAGCAGTGCAGAATTCTGTAATACCTTATACTAGAGCTTTAAACCAATGCGAGAAAAATGAACCTGATTTTATGACTAATTGTATGAGTAATTCTTTTTAAAAAGTATTTATGTAGTGGTTTTGGAGTGCAAAATAAGAATGACTCCTGTTTGTCTGCCTGGATGCAGTTTCCTCCTAAACCATTTGACTGTTCTTCAGAGTTGTGCTTAATGACTGCATCTCTCCCAGTACCACAGTCATCTCTTCTCAACAAGACTTGAATCAAACTCTGTTTCTTAACAGTAGGGCATCTAGCATTCTTTTATACAATAATGGTCTTGCATTGTGTTATTTGAGGATGTAAGGAAGAATAGATACGGGGAACATTGTCTTCCGTTTATCCAAAATTAATTGTGTGAAGCGCTTTACGTAACTTTCAGAGTCAGTTGTCAATAAGATATATGGAGTCTTGGGTGGAACATCTACTGTTGCACTGTGTACATCTTTTAATGCTTTCTTTTCAGTCACACCCTTAATGGAGCTGAAACCTATTGCTGGGAGCGACAGGGCGTGGGTCTGGAACACACATGCTGACTTTGCAGATGAAAGCCCCAAGGCTGAACTTCTGGCAATCCGGTTCTTAAATGCAGAGAGTGAGTGGACTGGCACTGAACTTACGTTGAGTGTACACTGTCATGTTACACCACGTGTCTAAACGCTTCTGTGAGCCGCTCTTCTAGATAGGCTGTATCTTAGCACTGCATGGTAGCGTTAGCTAATTACTGCTTTCACTGAGAGAAGTCAATTAATCGCTTTACATTGTTTGTCAACACATTGTTATAATTGGGTCTCCAGTAATATTTATAGAACTTTCTGCCCTAGGCACTTGTTTTAACTGAAGCCATTTCATGCAAGTATAATGCAAATTAGAATAAAACTAAAAGCAGTCATCCTGTGGAGTAGAGATTAATACGTGGTGCTTGCTTTCATTTATATCTGGTGCTCAGCTGTAGTCAAGATAAAACTTTTTTGCAGTAGAAGCAATGAAATACCTCAGATTTCTGGTCCATCTGCATTAGCAGAACATCTGATGGTTTTGAGTGTGTGTTTGTGTGAAGTGTGTAATATCTTTGTTTTGATTAAATGGGACACTCAATGAAAAGTGCTAGTCAAACCCAACTATCCTGCTAGTTGGTGGGTTTCCTGGAATGACTACACTGACTACCAGAACAAAGTTCTGTATGTAATCACATACAGATCAGCTAGTAGGGCTGAATGACAGTGGAGCTTTCCCAGCTCCTTAGGACTGAATCAAAGAAATGGAGCTTTTTTGCTATAAAAAAGCAAAATGAAAGAGGAGAAATGTTGTGTTTCCTGCTTTACCATTTGCCACTCAAGTATGTTGGCCAACTCTTCTCCCTACATGCTAGATAAAGTGGCTGTATAATTTAAAACTAGACGGATTTGCCTACATCTGGGCAGAACTTAGTATATCTTGCTTACTTTGTCTTCCTCAAGTCTCCAACTTCGTATTATTTAGCCAAATCTTCCCAATTCACCTGCTTAGTGCTTGCTGTTTTCTTAAACAAATATTAAATTAAAAGGCTTTGGTAACTATTTGCTCATCTTTGAAAAGTCTTTCCCTCTTTCTGGTAGAGGTGTTTTGTCTTGAGTAGTTGTTTTGCCTGTTTACCCTTTGCAGTACTGACTAATGACAGGTGAACAGACATAAGTATGCCCTTCAAGTATCTTTCTTTTTTGAGATGCTTGAAAAGAAATCAGTACAAATAGTTCCTGGACTAGTTTCTGAGTGGCTTTTGAATTCCTGTGGGGCAACAGTGACCTCATGTGGTCAGACC
>JAVSBS010016365.1:0-16406 GCA_033124195.1 Coracias cyanogaster | reverse complement strand
GCTGGCATGTCACTTTACCCTCTTTGTAGTTCTGGTGTTACAAGGTACCTGGCCTCATCTGCTTTTGTGTCTTGTTGCTTGTATTACTTGTGTAGAAACATTATTGTAACTTAGATCAACTGCTTGCCATGACTGTGGCTTAGACCAGAACATCAGGGAGGTTTTGCTTCCTTAGCTTCTGTAGTCAGGGATAGCTGGAGTCCAGGCCGTTGCGTATGGAGTCTGAATGCAGTACTAATGAAGTAGACTTTAGCTTCCACTCTTGATGCTAGGAACCCTGAGTTATGGTAAGGATGTGGAAGTCTTTTACGGTATAATGTAGGTGACAAAGGATGGTAGTTCAAAGCTAATCTTCAGTTTTTTGCACACAGTCAGTCACATTAGCAGTCTCTGACATTCCTGTAGGCTAGGGACAGCTGGGAGTTGCAATAACTACAAAACAGCTCCTTCTGGCTTTGCTTTAAATACTTTGCAAAATAAGCTGCTTCAATAGACTTTCTAAAGAAAATAAACTGCTTCTGCACAAAGATGCAATTCAAGAATTTTGCATTGCACTTAAGTTTTGTTTATACAAAATTTCTCAGGTATCTCTCAAGATTGGAAATATTCAGTGTTGCAAGGAGGTAAAACTAATGAAAAAACAATTTATCTTTACTGATACAGATGCACAGAAATTCAAGGCAAAATTTGAAGAATGCAAGAATGAAGTAGAAAAGAGAGCAAAGAAAGGTAAGGTTAAAAGTGTAGTACAATGACACTTTTTCTAGCTGTTGGAGTGGTTGTAGCCCCTGGAGCACCACTGTGTTTTAGCAGACTCACTCTGTACTGAACTGCATCCGTCAGTTCAGGTGCTTTTTCTGTCTGCAAGAGTAAGAGTTCACAGGAGTGACAACTGCCTTCTTTCTCATAGCAGGCTGTTACATTGCTGCTGGGACATTGCTTTTTGGGAAAGGCTACTAAGGAAGTACTTCTGCTTTATAGTACACAAATGAACTGTGAACACTGCAACCACAGCAATATTTCCTCCTTCCAGTTCCCCTTACCGAATTCCACAAATGTGTAATCATGCAAGTAGAAAACTCAATTTTTATAGTTGTTGGTGTATGAAGTTGTAGCATCTCTTCACGCCTGCAATAGACTAATGCAAATAAACACTTGCACCTTTCTAAAGTACAGATTACTAGTGGCCTGCAGTCAGCACTCTTCAGGATATCTAGATCAAAATTTTTCAATCTTAAGAAATTCCTGTTCCCCAGTTTCAAATTGGGGAACTTGACTTTTGGTTTTTGGTTAAGATAGCAAGAAGTTAGGGCCTTGAGACATTTCCTTGACTGGACACTGTATGGAGTCTGTTACTGGTGGCAGCAAGGCTGACCAAATGCTGCATGTTTCTTAGTCACTGATTAGGTCTTCATTTAGCAATGCAAGTGGTGTTTCTTGAATTCTGACATCTGAGGTAATTACCATAGGAAAAGAAATTGAATTAATTGCTCCAGTGCTCAGTGGAGAATTTCTTTACTGTTGTTCTTATTCTAAATACCAGCTCTCTCTCCACTTCTCTACTCTTTCCCCTGTAACAGGAAAATCCATTACTGCCTGTATGTAACTTTTTTCCTAATCAATCTCTTAGCAGGCACAGACAAAAATGATAGTGCTGATAAAGTCGCTGAAAAACTAGAAGAGCTTTCAGTAAAGGAAGAGAGCAAAGAATCGGAGAAGAAAGAAATCAAGGAAAACACTGAAGAAAAGCAATAAGTCATCCTGGGCCTTGCAGTTTTTCCTTTACTTTTTTTCTTTCTTTTTTTTTTCCTTTTTTTATTTTTTACAAGGGACTTTACAAGGAACTGAATTCACCATTCAGGTTGTTTTTTCTAAACTTTTGCCCTTTTTGAAGATGTCTTCAGAAAATCCATTCCCCAGTCATGAAAATGTACTGTGCTAACTTTCTTTTCCATAGTGGAAACACTTATTTATAGTCATCCAAAAGAGTGAATAAAACAAACTCGCAAACAGCATCAGAGGACAGGACTGAGTTTTCTGTATACTTTAAAGGCTTATGAATAGATTTGTTCATGGGGTGTTGAGATACATATCATCATACCTGTGGATTGCCTAGGTTAACAGACTTTGTCAGTAGGGAAAACTAAAATTACATACGTGTTTCTTATATGGCTTCTAAAACTGTAAAATAACAGACCTTTCATGCTTTTTGTGCCGTATGTTCCTCAGCAGGGACTGCCTGTGATTCTTGAAATGCAGCAGACTTCTGGAATCAGGCGATAGAACATTCCTGGAACACAATTAATGCTGTTCCACCAGACAGTGAAATTAAAGGTGGGAGAGCAGATGTATTTTGTGAGACTTGAAGTATTTTTCTCTTACCAAACAAGAGCTTTGCTCCCCTCCGCCCCCCAAATTTGTTAGTATTACAAATGCTTGACTGTAGCATGAAGTTATTGCTGTGGTCCCAGATCTTCCATGATGTGCTCCTTGCTAACTGAAGGCAGCAGCAGCAGCCTGTTATATTGGGGTCTATACAAAGGAATCTTAGCTGTTTTGAGTACCTTACCATGAGATTCCCCATGTTAGCATATCACAGCATATCTACAATTTACAAGCTTTTCTCAGGAGTTTGGAGCTTGCATTATTTTACAAACTGGATGGGTTCTGAACTTCCAAGATGTGTGGCAAGAGGCTATCCCTCTTGGAGAATGGTGGTCTGGCATTCCCTTTGGAACAGTTAATTATGCTGAACACACTTGAGGGGCGTTCTCCGTGACAGAGTGGGCCAATTGACCAAATCTCTTCCCTGCAAATGTTTTCTGTTTATCTGGTTTCAATTTAGTGCTAGAAAGTGGGAAAATAACCTGTAGTAAGCAATAAAATCCACAAGATTAAGTCCGATAGATTAAATTAATTTTGTTTGTTAACCACTAATACGCAAGGATAGTGTTAGGATAGTGATGGAATTCTGTAATACTTTCCAAAATAATTATGAAAATGATAAAACTTGCTAAACTTTTAAGACTCTGTGATGTTAACGTTGGATAGCAAGACCTTTTTATCTTCATAAAGAGGCTTTCCAAGAAGGTCAGGCTCTGCAGTCTACTCGAGGAAAATATATTTTAAAAATCTTGTCTTTCTACTTAGCACTGCCTTTTGATGCTACAGTGAACCAATCTGAAATCCGGAACTGTAATTAAGGTACTTGCTTCATTCAAAGTAATTCCTTTGGTGTTCCTCTTCAAGAACAACAGATATCAAAAGTCTGTTAATTAACAAAGATGGTTGAAAGGCAAAATAAAATGCTCTTTAGTGTTTCTGGTTTGGAAATAACAAGTCAAAGCTATTCTGAAGTACTTAACATCTGAATGTAAAAGCCAAATCTTTACCCCTGAGTCACTGTAAATTCTCTGATCTGATAATGTCAAACAGTGTGTCTAAATTGATAGAAATTACATTTTTTTAAATTTCAAAATAAATTTTAAATTTTCATTTAAAGGATTTGCTTTTTATTTAAAGAACTCTTACTGGGTTTACATTTTTAGCCTGCGGGGCAAAGTGATGAAGGCAGCAAACTGGGTGAGTTTGATTTCCCTGTCAAACATTGTACAGAAGAGGGGTGGAAACACTTGAATGACTTGATTTGTCTTAATCTTAGCTATTGGCGACTCCTGCTTAATTTTATTACCCTCTTCTTCCCTACTACTTATTCATGCATGCTTAAATCATTTAAAGACATTTCCATTCCTGTTTAGGCAACTGTTTACAGTTCATGGATTACAACCATCCTTAATGCAAGTCTGCAATCTCACAGCCAAGTTAAGAGGGACCACCAAGTAAAATCATTTCTCTGGATAGTGTTTGGCTGAAGAATGTCTTAAGTCTTCTAAACTAAAGGATGGTTAGTTAATGTTCTGGTCACTTCAGAAGGCATAGGTGGCCTGTTCCACAAATTAATAAGCAGTAAGTATTTCTGAAATTTATCTCAGTGAAACAAGGCACTTTTTTGTGTAAGTCATTCTAATGATAAACTCCTATATGTAACATAGACTACCAAGAGATGTCCTTGAAATGTTTTTGTAGCTTACTGTATGCTGAGTATTCTAGAGTTCTAGCTGATGTTGTCTTGTCTCCCCTGCCCAGGCCACCAGGTATTCATGCTTTCCCACCATCTTTGTTGTTAAGAGGGTTGAGTTGATGGAACCTGACCTGTCTTGTCAGGCAGTAGATAGTCTTAAGCTAATAACTTGGCTCAAAAATTGTAATAGTCCTTTCTAAAAAGGTAGGCTTGTAGTGCAAAAACTCATTCCTGAATTTGGGGGCAACAACTAAAATATGTCAGTTGCCTTGTACTTGTTTCTGAAATGGCAATAACTTCAGTGTGATATAAATGTCTGAACCCATTTAAAGGTGTTGTGTCATAGTAAAAATGGATTGTGGAGAAACTTATAATTCATTGTTCAGACATAGTACAGGAATTCACTGAATCTTTAATTTCTGCACTTTATAGGGGTATGCTGAAACTTAATTTGTCTCCAGGATGCTAGAGGCAAATTGAATTCTAGGCTATTTTTAACACCTGCAGTTGAATAGTTGCTGCTTTCTATTTTGCCTCACGGGGAGTTACTTCTAGCAAATTTAAATGTAGACTAACATAATGGGGAGTATGGTTTTGTTCATGCAGCTGACTAAAGTCTTAAGCTCTCAGCATTACTGAGAATATGGCTGAGAAATACAGAAGGTAGAAGTGAAGATTTCTTTTAAGAAGTTTTAATCCATTCTCAGTAAAAATGGAGATGCCAGTGGGCTCAGTAAAGCGTCAGGTGCAAAACTCTGCCATTTGTACAAATTCTGCTTGCTTCAGGTGCAGAAAGATGCTATATAGCCAGGCTTAATAACCCGGCCTTTGTTGGTACTTTGTGTGTGTAAAACTGGATGGATGAGTGTCTGAGGACACCTGAATAATGAATTTATTTAGAAATAGTTAAATTTTGAGCATCAAAATAGTATCTTAACAGGTAGGTTAAGGTCTTAAATAGACTTAAGGGTTTTTTATTACAAAAATGAATTCAAAATAGTTCTCTCAAAGTCCTGTGTTTATTATTTTGAAGACTACACTAAGAGGTGATTTCTATTCTTTTTTTTTCCCTCTCTGGGAATAAGCTTGTATTAGTGATACTAAGTGTCTCATTCTCAAATTGAAAACCACCCAATTTGCTGTATTTTAACACTGTAAATGTGGGGTTTTTTTTTTCCTGTGTAATAAGGTAGCTTGTATCAAACAAAAGTTCTCTGTGATACCAAAAACTCAGAAAATTAAAATTCTTCTCAACACTATGCAGGCATGAGAATGTTGTGAATCTTTATTATTTTTGACTCTACATGCTCGAGAAATACCTGTATGTAAAGGGAAAAAATATTAATAGCTCTTTCAATTTTGTTACGTAAATGCCTTGGAACTTGTTTAATTAAAAAATTCGAAGGATTTAACTGAAAAATGAGGGATTCATTTGTATATACACCTTCATAATGGGAAGAGCTGTGGTAGGGCTGTGCAGAGAGGAGGCGGCGGGCTGAGGAGTGCAGGTGTACCATCTCCTTCCTCACTCGCTGTGCTGGGGAGATGTGTGAGGAGGTGTTTGGTTCAGAAATCACCCGCAGCCTGAGCAGTCCTTCCCTACCCGTGAAGGAGCACTCACGGCTCAGACCAGCGGTCCCAGTTAAGAGTATGGATTTTGCAGTTTGGGAATCTACCAGGTCCAGAGGTAGTTGCTGTGCTTCCTGGCTAACGGCGAGTCCTGCTGAGCTCTGCTTTCCCACAAGAGAAATGCGATGCCTTATGCTGCTTCAGCTCCACGTGTTCCTTTGAATAACTTAAGGAAAAAGTTTCATTTTACTAGAAACCGTATAAAGACCAGACTATCTGATTCAGAGTCCAGAAAACTCTGCTTGATACTTGATTAATACTGAATTGCAACTATTTTTGTAGAAATGGAGATTGTGGGGGAGATGACATTATTAACTGCCTTACTGGTTTTTGATCTCCTCTACAGGTTGCCATCCGCTTTCAATGCTCTCTACTTAAACAGCAGTGTGGTTATGTAAAACAAACTCAAACCTCCACCTATTTATGTCTCTGTACCTGTCTTCATTTATGCCCTTCTGTTCCCAGTACACCTATCTGTTCTGGCTGGTCCTGCGCCTTTCTAGCAAGTTGTATTTTGTCTATGGCAAACTAGTGTCTTAATTTTAATTAGCCAAGCTAATTTCAAGGTGTTCTTAAATTTGCTGAGGTCTTCTCTATGTGTAAACTTCCACTAGTTTAGTGAATTGAGGTTTGTATAAAGGTGCTTCTTTTTCATTTTTGCTTCTACAGTGGTTTATTTAGGATTCACTTGAAAGGTCTTCCTAATTAGACTTAGCTAGAATTGTTCTTTAAAATAGAAATGAGCATAATTGCCGTCCTTCACTGACTTAACTAAATCTTTGACAATGTATCATTTTCAGAGTCAGGAGAGAAAAAGTAACCGCAAGAGATCAGAATTGTTTTGCTTGATGAAGAAAAGTTTGAAGTAATCAGCCTTAGAGTGGATTGTACATGTAAGTGACTGCTCAGACTAGCTCATGTGAAAACAAGGTGCTCTCTCAAGCAGTGTGGGCAATTGTGTAATAAGGAAATAATTTTGATGTGAAAACTGACAAGCACAGGAGCAAAAAACCTTATTTAAGAGTTCAGTAGTTATTAGTCTATGCAGCAGACTTATAACCACTGGTGTTATTTTTCCAATATGCAAATTTCCGTATGGAATATCTTTGTCCACTTTGATCCCATTAGACATTAACCACTGGCTTAAGGCCTGTTCATACTTGAAAGACTTGCTTGCATAACTAGTTTGCTATATTCTACTGAAAATGCAACCTACACTAGATATGTTAACTGCATTTGTAGAAGTACTTTTTAAAGTATTAATGGTGAAGTGAGGGTTTGTGGGGTATAGTTTGTCTGTTATGCTTTTAACCAATAAAATGGCAAATGTTTTAAGTACAAACAAGGTGCTAACATAATTCTGGATTAGATGTTAGGTACAGCAAACTTTTTGTGGAAGGTGTCTGACTACTGCAAGTATTTAATGAACTTCATAGTCTTAAACTGATTTTCAACTTTCTAGCTGGAGAAGTCCATCTTTTTGTGGTTGTTGTTTATTGGTCTTGACTCTACAGATCTATATCAGCTGATTTACTGTATTGTAGATATTAACTGTTGTGTAATGATGTGCCATTTACATATGAATTAACAGAGAAGCTGATAGTGTCGCAGGTTCTTGCTTATTCATGTGGTGCTGTCCTCATTTCAAGTAGCTAAAAGTATATAATTTTCTAATGTTTTTCCATTAAAAATTAATAGCAATGTAAGCATCAGCAAAGATGGATTGGACATTCAAATGACTGAATATTTTCCATTCCTTAGAGAATACCTCTCAAGACTCTTCTGCTAGGTACAGTTAAAGTTACAGTGCTTCATAGAAGTAGTGCTTATTGGTTTCAAAGTATTCATTTGTATGTTGGTACATGAACCGCTGCTGACTTTCTGAGTTTCAGCAGCATCAAAGTGATATTCCATCCTAGTGGAGGAGTAGTATGCTTTTATTAGTGGTTTTAAACAGGATTGATGAATCTTCAAAACTGTTCAGAGGCCACATTTTTCTAATGTAAGTATTTTCTTGTGGGGATGGTTTAGGAATCAGTCTGTATAATCAGTCTCATAACTGCAGCTTGATGTGCCCCATCACTGCAGTTGGGAAATACATGAGTTCTGTTCTAAGCAAATACTATTCCATGGAAAATATCTGTTGGAAACATCTAGAAAATTATGTGGGATACCTGTTTAGGCTACTGAAAAGTCATTATTTGGCAATAATTTATTTATCTATAGTAAGAAATAAATTTGACCAACTAAATTGAAGTTGCCACATTAAAGTTCCAATGGGTAACGGAGTAGGCCTGGCTTGTACCCAGAACTGTCTGGCCTTGCTTGGACTTCTTGCCAGCAGCATGTTGTGTGTGGTGATCCAGCTGTCCTCTGTACTGAGTACTGCAAGTTTGAGGGGAAAACCAGCTTTTATTAAACACTTAATTGCTGATCCTTCAGGGTCATGCCAGTGACCCTGCACAGTTTGCAGCTCACTGGTACTACATTGTCTGGCAAATGCGTTTATTGTAGTAACCAAATCCAGTAAGAAAAGTAGAATTACTTATTCTGGTCGTTGTTTAATGACAGCAGCTAATATGAGCTAGAAGCAAAATTGCCCAGTGACCAATAAAGGATTACAGGGATTTCAGTACTTCCAAGTGTGCAAAATAAAAGAATTGCCATACCCATGTAGCTAAGATTTCCAGCTAACATTCGTGCTGTGGTTTGAGCTGAAAATTGCACAGCAATCAAGATTTCTTGATGCTTGCTCTGTCATGAGTTTCCTTTCATCTTACCAGCTTTGAGAATGGTACCCTGGCCTGTGGCTCCAACACAGCTTCTGTGGTTGGCCTTTTCCTCTTGGGGGAAAACCTCAGAGTAAAATCTTCCAGAAAGACAAGCAATTACTAATCATACTCTGCTAGATTATTTTTAGATTCTTTGCAGATGTATTAGTTATTTGGATAGTCATTAAATCTTTTCCTAACTCATGCTGCCATTGCTGTTTACCTCAGTGCTGCCAAAATCTGGCACACTAATAACGTAGCGTGAATCCAGAAACTGCAGTCCTTGAAATAAGGGTGTTCCAGGGGAGCAGCTCTGAGATGTGCCTGTTCTGCTTTAGTCAAGTCCTCCCCAGACATCCTTGCTGTTTATATGGTAAAGTCATCCTGTGGCGTTAAATACACGTGCCTTTGAACAGTGAGATTGAACGATGCTCAGCAGCGCTGGGCTTTGCACTGTCTTGAAAACAGCACTCTCAGGAACTGGAATGTTGGTGGGAAGGAAATGAGGTGAACCATGGGGATTGTTGGACACCAAATTACAGGAACCTAATGCCTTCTGATAGGCAATCTACAGTGTGCAGCAGAAAAAAATAATCTCAACACACAATTCAGCGTAACATTGTAGCCTTGTGAGGTGGAATGTCTCACCCCTCTTTTGGACATGCCCACATTTGGCGTGCCTCATGTTTGGCATGACCAGGCTGTTGCACAGCACAAGTGTCTCGATCCGCAGGATGACTGGAGCCCACACCAGGCCTGCACAGTGATCGTTAAGATCTGTTCAGGTTTGGAGATGCCTTTTTTGTTGCTGTGTTAGCTGCAGTTCTTTGTGCCCTGATACCACACACTCGCACTTATCTTTAGCGTCCCTCTCTAAGGTGGTCTGTGACTAGGAGACGTTTTTATATATATATATGTGTGTGTGTGTGTGTATATGCAAAGTTGCTTGCTGCTGAGCGCCTCCTTTGGTCCCCTAAATCAGGGCAGTTACAGTGAGACTGGAGAAGCATTAGTGTGTCAGAGTCATAAAGGGAAAACCATTCTGAAGGGTGGGTGGAGCAGGAGCACTGAATCCTCCCCACTTGCAAAGCTGCCTTTGAGAAGCAGGCTTTCTAGAGTTGAGAATCCGTATAGGAAAATACAATTGAAAGTGATGAGGTGCCAAGAACACTGTAGGAATAGTCTCCTTAACTCCCATATTCACATCAAGGAATGTTACTGTCCCAGAAAGGTTTTGTCCTTGAAAAAGAATGAAATGTAAGTAAAAAACCAACCTCCAAATATGTATCTTAAAATGATCTTGTACTTGTTGCTCCCTACCTCCTGCTAGGAACTTGAGAAGATGCTTCTGTTGCTCACCTAGAAAGGAAACTTGCATGTCCATGCTAAAAATGCAGATCTGACTGTCACTTGGGAGGTAACTTCTTTACTACTTTTCAAGCTGTAAGAAACGCATTTAAGTCTCTTACTGTCCATTACAGGATGATAAGCGAACTTTATAAAGTCTCTAATGCTTCTTATGATAATGTTTTCCAGTTTAAAATAGAAGTATCAGTGGAAAAACAATCACAGTTGTTTGCAACTGAAATTCTTCACCAAGAATATTGCTTGAGTGGGGAGGATAAAGTCTCTGCTTATGTCATGCCAGTGGTTCTACACTAACTCATGACCTGAGTGTACTACATGTGCTCCTGAAATGTTTCTTCTGCCTTAGTTGTGTTGGAAAGGAATCCAATTACCTACTTTGACACCACTCAGCAACGCTCATCAAATGGTGGTAAGTGACAGCAATTGAGAGGTTTGCTTCCAAAGTATACTTTTGATCGACTTAATATGCTAGTGTAGATCGCTCGAAGGCTTTCAGATTAGTATGTGGGGCTTGGTTCTGTGTGAAGTTGTTGACCTTTGATTAGTCACAAGGATTTTAATAATTTCAATAAGCTGGCATGACAGGGAGTGGTGAAGCATAAGAAACATTCGGTATCCCCCAAGCATTAAAAAAATAACTTAAGCTGATGTTGTGTCCCTCCCTTTCCTCAAAAACCAAAGTCTGGAGTTCAGTTTAAGTGCCTTCTTGCTTTGGTCCCTTTTGGATAAAACTTGACACGTTCAAAGTTGCTCTTAGAGGGCTAGAGGGGACAACACAGTTGTTAGCAAAAGCTGAGATTTCACACAACCATATGCCTTCAGGTGGAAACTTGCTGGACTTGCTTATATTAAAGCTGATGCCTACAAATTTTTTTGCAAACTGCAAAGTTGAGGACCCTTAACTTGCTTTTTTGATGGGTTTTACCTGTTCTGTTCTTAATCCCTCTAGGACTGTGGGGCTCATCTAATCTCTTAAAAACGGGAAAGGATACTGTCTTTTCAGAACAGCACTGGAATATGTACCTTTTAGGGCAAGCTTAAGAACACCCAACAGCTGCTGCGAGTGGCTTTTGTCACCTTATGCAGCGGTTACTTTATCTGTGTGTTGGCAGCTGCAAATGGGCAGGGAGAAAGCAAGGAGGGAGCAAGCTGCAGCTCCTGGTCTTGATTTCTAGACTTCCAAGTGGCCTTGAGCCCTTCCTGCCGTCTGAGGGTTTGCTCCTGACTCAGGAGAGCTCCGCGGTGGTGTCCCCTCGGTGTGAACAGGAGCTATTCACACCGAGCTCTAGAAAGCCGATGGGGTGAACTTTCTGCTCTTACCTTGAATTACCTCTTATTTCTGCCTCCTGCTGCTAACGCACAGAGTTAAAAAGGGAGCGTCGTGTCACTTGGGCTGTTCGCGCTCCGCCGTTCGTTGCATCGGGCCGAGGGCAGCGGTTCTCTCGGGGGCGGGAGCGGGCGTCTGGGTGAACAGCAGGCCGGCTTCCCCGCCCCGAGCAGCCCTGCCCGGCCCTGAGCGGCCCCGAGCAGCCCTGCCCAGCCGTGAGCAGCCCGCCTGGCCGCTGCTGCCGCAGCCGCTCCCGCTGGCGCAGGGCCCCGCCGCAGCAGCTCGCAGGACCCGCGTTTTGCTCTGGAGCCCCGCTGCGGAGCGACCTGTTAAAACAGCTCCCGTGCCCCACAGAGAGCCTCGCAGAGCTCCAGAAATCCTTTTTTTTCTTTTTTTTTTCCCTTGCAAGAGGGAGAGGCTGACCTCCAGGGCTGCTGCGGGAGGGCCCGGCCCCGGCTGCCCCGGCCCGGCCGCGGGGCCGCGCCGGCTGCGCGCCCCCGTCTCCCCGCAGCGCTACCTTAAGGGGCTGGTTGACATCAGCCGAGTGGGCCGGGCGGTGTGGGTGGGATTTCCTGTGCTGGAGGTCAGCTGCTCCCCGTCCCTCGCCCGTCCCTCCCCGCCGCCCGGGTCCCGCTCTCCCCGCGCCGGAGGGTCCCCGCGTCCTCCCGGCTCCCTCCTCTCGGGTCGGATTTACACAGTGATGTGTGAGCTACAGGATGCCCAGCAGCACTGGAAAGAGGTTTAAACCTACTAAATACATCCCTGTCTCCACAGCAGCTGCCTTATTAGTGGGTTCGACTACTTTATTTTTTGTTTTCACGTAAGTACCGCTCTGGCGGAGGGGGTCCGGGCGGGGGGAGGCGGCTGGGCTTGACAGCTGCTCCAGGCCCCGCCGCTGCCGGTCCCGCTCCCTGCCCGCCTCCCGCCAGCCCTTCCCGGCTCTGCTTCGCAGAGCCTTGCTGCCTCTCCGTATCGCATAGCGTGTCTGACAGTCGGATCCACCATTTCATGGCACACAAGCCCTGCCCGGCTCCCGCCGCTGCTCTGTGCAGCGGAGATGCCCGCGGACCGCAGCCGCCTCCCCGCGCCCGGTGCCGGCGGTGCCGGGGCCGGCAGCCCGAGCCCAGCCCCGCTGCCGCTGGCCGGAGGCTCCTGCTGCAGGAGCCGGAGGCCCCTCCTGGGCCGGCAGCCTCCCCCGTGTGCCGGGGCTTACCCGGCAGAGCCTTTTGAAGTGCAAGGAATCCTATTCACGCGTTATGGATTCTACGTATTTTATGTAACTGGCCCTAAAAGCCTGAGGATCTGAGGAACAAATTTAGATTTGCTTGAAGGAGGGAAGGGAAACTTTTCCCCCTTCCTCCCTGTTTTCTTTCATTCCCCTCTCCCTTAACTCCCAAATCGAGCGCTGGCTGTTGGCTTGCAGATCTGCTGTAGTTATTAATATGGGAGCGGTGTAGCGCTTTAGCTGTTTCCTCTCCCTTTACATAAACTTGAGTTATGTCGATCGCTGCCCCTCCGTGTGCTGGGCTAAGGGCAGCTGCCCTGCAGAGGCGGTGTTGGTGTTTTGAGAGAGATGCTACAAAACTGCTCTGAAATGAGCTTTTTGTCTAAGCTGCTTTTGGGAAGATGAAAAGATTGCTACTGGGTATTAAGATTTATTGTGTCACTTATTTTGAAACTGTTTTCCTTGTTTCGCCATTGCTGATTTTTAGCTGAGCTGGGTGAAGCTGGTGGAAGCAGAAGGCAGTGTAATAGTGGGAGTACGTGTCTGTGTCTTCATCCGTCTTGGCTTGGCTGTGATATGATTCTCGGTGTTTCAAAATGCTTGTTACTGGTATGGTAATCTGAATTTAGGATTTCAGAATGAAATGCAAATGTTGTTTTGTCTAACAGTTTCTTAAATCACAACAGCTTTTGACACCTAGTTATGCTCTTAACCTAATGTGGCTCGATTTCTCATTGCTTGTTTTTAATGCGTTTGATATGAAGTACTGGTAAATCCTTCCGGGATATTAGACTGTTTCAAGAACTGGCACAAGCCTCAAGAACTGGTACAAGCATAAGCCTATCATTCATCATTTGAGCATCTCATTCTAGTTTGCCTCTCGCGGGCAAACAGAAGTTGGCTTCTGTGATGAACCTGGTTGTCACTGGTGTTGAGAATTCTTTAAATGGTTTCATAGTCAAAAAAAATGGGTCTCAATGTCAGCATTTATGTTTCCTGTGTCTTCAGAAAGGAATGTACGCTAAGGTTGTTTTGGAAGCTCTATGTTTGTTTTCATATGGTACTTCCAGTGTAGAGCTACAAATTGCTTAGTGATGTAAGACTTTGTTGGTAACATTGTTGTTGTTGAAACATCCTTTTGGCAGCAGGACGTTAACTGAGATACTCGTTTTATGATTTGTTACTGTACGGAAGAAGCAATTGGCTTTAGTCTATTATGGAATCTTAGTCCTGCTCCCTCTGTTACCAGTGAATAATTACATGCAAAATGAAATATTTTTAGGATCTCTCCATATTGTAACTTGGCCTGTGCATCTTGAAGTGTTAGTAAATTTTTTGAGGACTGTCCCAGACATACGTTCTCTGCTGCTGCCAAGTCTTGTGTGTAATAAAAGTAACACATAATTGAGCAACTGTTGTCAGGCAGTATCTGAAGCCTTGTCCATTCAAAAATACTCTGATAAATTTGTATGGAATTGCTGCTGGTTTTTTTTATCCGGAGCAATTTTAGTAAAATCTATCTTTGTCTTAGAATCAATGCAAGTAGCTTGCATGGGATTAGTGTCCTTTGTGTGGTGGTGGGTTTTCTCCCCCTTTCCTGAGCATCTGGTTTTTAATCTTTTTTCCACAAGTAGTGTTTTGTGTTCTGAAGATCTTTTTGTTGTGATACGCTGTTAAAGGCTGAGACAGACCTGAGTTTTCAGGGGTGTTGATTTACACAACCCTCTTGATGTTAGGTAGATCTGACATGCAGCAGTTGAGGCATTGGCCTTACCAGCTCTAAGCAGTGTTATTGATACGATCCACGCTTGCTTGTCATAGCACAAGAACTTTATCAGGTGAAGATCTACATGTGTATTTATTAATCCTTTATTTTTGTATTAATGAACTAACCTGTGCATAAAGACATGAAACTGATGATGGATGGGACTCAGATACCAAATTTTGGGTGCAGCTCAGTGGGGTATCAGGGACTTGAGCTGAATAATGGAGGTGAATATATGTGGAAAAATTGAATAATAACTTTTTTAACCACTTAATTTAAAAAATTAATCCTTTTAAGGCACGGCAAACATTTCTGAGTAACATGTATGAAAAACAGAGGCTCTGACTTGGCTTTCTCCCAGACGTGTTTGTGGGCTCAAGCCACGTTATGAGTGTCTTCTGCTAGATGAAAAGCTCTTTGAACTTGAAGGCCAGAAGTAGCGTTTTAGCAATTTAGTCTTTACTCTTAGCTTATGTCCAAATACTTTGGCTAAACAGCAGCACATAAAGAGTGTTTGAAGTACACAGTATCTGTTATTAGTTTATGGTGGTGATCAGTGGTACCCTTATGCTTTAATTTGGGAAAATTCCATTATTCTCTTTAATTCTTTTCCTCAGCTAGCTATTTAAGATTCACTGTATCGCTGTTATATTCCTTCTGGTTTTATGAGGGGAGCTAAACCATTTAGCTATCAAGATTATTGCCTGGAAAGGCAAGTAAATATTGCAGTTGTATTATCATAGGCTTTTTTAGCTCTCTGTGTGTGTTCCTTTAATAATAAATACAAGCCTGTGAGTAGGTGGTCTAATTTGTCACAGTAGGAGAGTAAATAAGCATTAACTCTAAGCATTATGAAGGAATGTATCAATAATGTTATATATAACGGTTAGGTTAATTCACTTATATGAACAAATCAAATGGCATAATGAAGGAAGAACTAATTCTTCTTAACATTCCAAAGAGTCCAGAGTGATCCAGTTGTAGCAGACTTGAATTTATTTCTACCAAAACCTTTTTTCTTGGTAAGTCTTACAAGGCTTTTTGTTAGAGATAACAATTTAACTTACTTCAGTGAAGTCTGGGCTCTTACGCCTTGGACTACTGCCTGCAATGGTGTAAACCTTGGTGTGTTCATTCGAAGAACCTGAGTTTTGAGAACTTCCCACCTTATTTTAGGTTGTGTAACTTCACTCTTAGCAGAGAATGCAGCTTAATTGTCAGTAAGCGTAATGTCACCCAGTGAACTATTAACAGTTGGACTCAATCTTAAAGGTCTTTTCTAACCTAAATGATTCTGTGATTATTCTGGAGCTAGTAGTTCTCTTTACCTATTTAAATTGTGCTAACTACTGTAGATTTTAGTGCTGAGAACCTCTGAGTTAGTTTAGCAGCCGCAATGCCTCTATCTATGGATTACGCAGCAAGCTAAAAGCATAAGGCTTTAAGTAAAAACTGTGGCTCAGTTCAGTAAGGGGAAAAAATGTTCTTCATTCTCTCACTGAATATTGTAGACTAGACATTTCTGATAAATACCCATTTTCAGACTGTTTTCTGCAGCATGCAGTCACTTGAGCATCTTTTGAAGTACAGCAGAAACACGTAATTCATAACAAAGGTCCTGGTGCCACTACTGCATTGATATAATGGTAGTAACACTGCTGTATATTATTTCCTTAAATGGGATAATAAGATGGGTAATTTTCTGGGTGAAGTGAAAGCACAAGTAAGGTGAAAACTCATTCAGTCAATTCTGAAAATGAGGTTTCATGTTTGTTCTTAGAAGTCGTAACGGGAGTTAATCACAGGGATGCACCACACACGTGCCATTGGCACTCTAATGCAGCCTGTGCTGGGGATTTAATATCAGTAACCTTCAGGAAACAACGGAGGAGCGATAAACCGGTGTAGAGGAGCAACTGAAGTTGAAGTCACGGTAGGGATGGAAAGAAAATAGAGCAATAGGCTGTATCCTTGCAGGGTATTCAGACGATAGGAGGAAGAATGGCTGGTAGGTTGTAGTCAATAGCAGGGCTAGTGGATTTAAATTAGCAAGAAGGAAAGCTCAGCTTCATTCATGAATGTTTAAAAAACTTTTTGGTATTCCCTCCACATTCGTATATCATGTTACTGTATTTCATGAACTAGAGAGCTGACATTTCTGCAATGGCATAAACATACAGATTAGCTGTATATTAAGATACATTATGAGAAATGCACTTCTTTAAATCTTAAGCCCTTCT
>JAVSBS010016364.1:0-29505 GCA_033124195.1 Coracias cyanogaster | reverse complement strand
ACAAAGCTGGTGAGGGGTATGGAGAATATGTCGTATGAGGAGCACCTGAGGGAACTGCAGTTTAGCTTGGAGAAGAGGAGACTGAGAGGAGACCTCGTTGCTCTCTACAACTACCTGAAAGGAGATTGCAGTGAGGCTGGTGCTGGTCTCTTCTCCCAAGTAACTAATGACAGGACAAGAGATAATAGCCTCATGTTGCACCAGGGGAAGTTTAGATGGGATATCAGGAAGAAGTTATTTACTGAAAGAGTGGTTAGGCATTGGAACAGGCTGCCCAGGGAAGTGGTGGAGATGTTCAAAAAACGAGTAGATGTGGCGCTTTGAGACATGGTCTAGGGGTTGGGTAGATGCTGGATGAAGGTTGGACTTGAGGATCCTAGAGGTCTTTTCTAACCTAAGTGATTCTATGATTCTATAAATGTGAAGATAAATGAATAATAAATCATGAATAAATGTTTGAAGATTAACTGGAGAGAAGGTGAGTGGAGAGCAAAGAGCGTAAAAAAGTCAACCACTGGAAGACTAGGGTCACTGTTCTCCCATGTGCTAACAACTGTTCTCCCTGTCTGCTGAAGGCAGAGCATGAAATTACTGATTTCGATGTGCTGCAGTGATGAGAAGACATTCCAGAGATAATAAGGGACGCTTCCAGTGATAAGGATAGTTGAGCATCAGAATGAGTGATGCATTTAAGACTATGTAATCTACATCACTGGACACATGGACTGCGGACAAACAAGACACTTGTCAGGAGATGGGCTGGGCATGCTCAGTCCTTCAGCAGAGCAGGGTGACGGATGAACAACCCGTGAGGTTACCACAGGTTCTGAAATGTAATAAATTCAGCTACACACAAAGGATCTGTTCTCCTGTGTTTAACTTGCATCAGCACTAAAGCAATGTAGAGAGCCTTTCTTTTTCAAAATTTTGTGCAGACTTAAATGTGATTTTGTACTTTTGTTGGGTCTTAGTGGGAGCTGCCATTTGCAGTGCAGTGTTAACTTCTTCTCCTCTTGCAGGAGTTGGCGTTGATGACATGTTCATCATGATCGCATCCTGGGAACAAAGTTCAAGAAAAAAAGATAAATCCAGTGTTAAATCTCTGCTGGCTGAGACTTACTCAGAAGCAGCGCTTTCGGTGACCATCACCACTCTCACAGATGTTTTGGCCTTCTTCATTGGCACCTGGACTGCTTTCCCATCCGTGAGATCATTTTGCCTCTATACAGGCACTGCTTTTGTCTTCTGCTATGTATACACCATGACCTTCTTTGGGGCAGTTATTGTCTTAAATCATAAAAGGGAGCAAGGAAACCGACACTGGCTCACTTGTATGCCTGTGGGAGTAGGTAAAGATGAGACTGAGAAGTCCTGCTTGTACCGTGCTTGCTGTATAGGCAACTGTTGTAGGCAGTCCCCTCAGCCAGAAGGCGAGCATCCAATGAGCATATTCTTTCAGAAGTATTATGGCCCTTTCTTCACAAATAAATGGATCAAGCTCCTTGTGGTGGTGCTGTACGCAGCATATTTGGGTGGCAGTATTTATGGCTGTACCCAGATCAGGGAAGGCATCGACCTTCGAAATCTGGCAAGTGATGACTCTTACGTTATTCCATACTACAATGATAATGAGAAGTACTTCTCAGCATATGGCCCCAGGGTCATGGTTGTCGTCACTGAAAGTGTAGATTACTGGGATGAGGCTGTTCGTCTTGGCATTGAGAACTGCACACAGAATTTAGAAGCTATCTCCTACGTAGACAAGAACCTCTCAGTGTCATGGCTGAGGGTATACACACAACTTGCAAACTATGGTTTGATAAAGATAAGCAATAAGACTCTTTTCCTTGATAACTTACGGGTACTGTTCCAAAATGCTGCCGATTTTCAGTGGGACATTAACAAGACGCAGGATAAAATAGAAGCTTCACGTTTCTTCATCCAGACAGTGAACGTGGCATCAGCCGTTGACGAGAAGAATCTGCTCAACCAGTTAAGAGACACAGCCAAGCAGTGCAGTATTCCACTGATGGTGTACCACCCCGCCTTCATCTACTACGATCAGTACCTGGTGATAGTGCAGAACACCATCCAGAACGTGGTGGTCGCTGCCGGGGCAATGCTCCTTGTCTCTCTTTTGCTTATTCCCAGCCCGTTGTGTTGCTTGTGGGTGACTTTTGCCATAGCTTCTGTTATAGTTGGTGTTGCTGGCTTCATGACGTTTTGGAACGTCAATCTAGATTCCATATCCATGATCAACCTGGTCATTTGTATCGGCTTTTCAGTAGATTTTTCTGCTCATATTTCCTATGCCTTTGTTACGAGCAGAGAGGCATCAGCCAACGCAAGGGCTGTCGAAGCCCTGTCCTTGCTGGGCTACCCGGTATTACAGGGTGCGGTTTCTACTGTGTTAGGAGTAGCTGTCCTGGCTGCGGCAAAAACCTACATCTTTAGGACATTTTTCAAGATCATGCTCCTTGTTATTTTGTTTGGAGCTCTTCATGGTCTTGTTTTTATTCCAGTGTTTTTAACCTTTTTTGGAAACTTTGGCAGATCACCCCACAATACCAAGTCTGTAGCTCAAGAGCTTAGGTATAGAAACAATAAGGACTGTCTGTGAATAAGTTAAATGTAATATATTATGTATTTATTATATAGAGATCAAAATGCAGTGACCTTCAGGGAATATATGAAATGAAGAAAATGAATGACAGAAACAAAAGTACAACATGGAAGCCAAGGCTTCATGAAAGCCAGGCAAGAAAAATAACAGGAGAAATGAAAATGCACAGAATGGATTTGCATTTCTTATTTTCGTGTGTGCTTGACGGTAACACCTTAATGTTGTTCAGTATTTTTCTAGTGCCTTGTTTACTGAATGTATTAAAGTTACTATAAACACTGACCCCCCGCCTCAGCTTAATGGCTATGTCCCAGGTTTGTTGGGCAGTGTTTGCAGGAGGGAAGAACTCCCACTGCTTTGCACTTGCTGCCCCTTCACCTCCATGCTGTAACTCACCCAGCACTGACCCTGAAGACAATTTTCTCCCAAGAGGCTCAACCCTGGAGGTTTTACAGCAAGGTGACAGGAGATCAGAACTGTCTTGGACAGCAGCGACTCATAAGCCTTCAGGACACAAAGTCTGCTTAGGCTCCTCGTGCAGCAGGAGAAGCCCATAGGGAAGACAAACTGACTCACATTTTCTGCTCAGATCCTTCTCTTGGCTTCCCCTTTTCTTGCTGAGATTAAACATCCTGTAACTTGAAGCAGGTTGTGTGTAGCTTCTGTTTGCTGCAGTTTGCAAGGGGATACACAGCAGGTGACTGACCTTGTGTGGACCTCCTGGGTAGCCACAAGGAAGACAGTGTGCCAGGGCCTGACAGGGCAAGGATTCACTAGAGAGAATCACGTCCTGATTGAGGACAAAGTGAGACGGCAACTCAGGGTTATGCCAGTCAGTCCTAAAGCTGTAAACCCCTGAGTCCTGTTGTGTTCATCAGTGACAATCCATCCTGGGCTCTTTTCAATGAGAACAGACCTCAAGGACTTAACCTCTTAAACCAGATCATTCAGTATCAATCTCAGTGACTTTAAAAGTGAAGGTTTTTTGTTTTGGTTTCTAAACACGGATTCACAGTATTTAGCTGGAAACCTTCCCATACAAGTCCCATGATTCAAGCAGCAATTCAAAAAAGGTCTGAATTTCTTGGGAGAACATTTCCTAGAACTCTAATTAGAGAGAGTGCGGTTTTGCCATCATTCTTAAATTTATTTACAAGTTTAAGTGTTTATACACCTGAATTTACAGAAGTAGGGAACTCAGTATTACATTGTGTAGCAATTTACAATGAATAAAAAGGAAGCCATGATGCATAATTAAAATTAACCTTTATTACTCCAAAAACAGATGTCAAATTTGCAGTATATTTCTGCTTCCGTTGGCATATTCCTAAAATACATGTACAACTGTAACTAGTCAGCCTATACATTTGGTATACTGTTTTATAACATTTGGAAATTATCCCACAATGGACTGTGATGTCACTAAGAGTAAGCTGACAAAAATAAGCAAATAGAAAGTTACCTTGGTTTCGAAAGAAAAAGAAGCATGTGCTCTTCTTAAAAAACTAGGTTATAATCAAGCATTACACTCAGAAAATTCTAGAATACTATGTTACTTCTAGTTTTAAGTAGCTACCAATCTCCACCACTTATTGGCACCAGCCCAACTATTATAATGTCCAAGTATGGTAACCTTCAACATTAATACACTAATAAAGGCCCTCTCTGCAACAGAAGTTTGTAGTCCCAAGAGTCTACAATTAATTGTGCAGAAAGATTATGATTGAGCTGAGTTACTCCTAAAAACCAGTTCCATGTGATCAGAAGAATACTGGCATATAACTGCTAGCAATCAGCTCCTTGATGGGAAACCACTTTTGTTTTCAAAAACTTATTATCTTAGAATTTCCAGAGGTTTCTGTAAGGGTTGAAAGAAAAGGTTTTATTTCCCTACTTCTACAGTAGAACAGAACTGGGAATGTTACTTGAAAGAACACGCACATCGACCATTTTCTGAATGACTCTTTAGTGAGCAATACTGCCCTTTTTAAAGAAATTACCTGTTGGATTATCAAACGCCCACACATGGTATTAGTAGAAAGTAGTTCTGTAGAATCTCCAGCAGTGTAAAAGCACTGTCACCAAAGCACTGTTATCCAGCTACTGCAGTAATAATAATAAAAAAATCTAAGAATCCTGTCAGCAGCACGTCAGAAGTCACAGATTATTTCCCTTAAGATCCCTGCCATGGTTCTGCCCAAAACATGGTCCAAAGAGGCTTAGCCATGTTTAGCCTGTTGTTTTTGTATTAAAGTTTCTCTCCCAGCCATATGTGTGTGTATTTTAACCCCAAGAGCACTGAAAACACAATCACTAATGTTTTTGTCTAACATGGAGCTCCCACAACCCTCTTTAATAGAGATGTACATGTGCAGCCGCTTCATTCTCAGAGATGTTTTGTTATATTTCTAAATAAGAAGTCTTCTTTAAAAGTGACCTCTAACCTCAGAGTATGAGCATTAGTGAGACTACACACTACCGTTCTACAAATCAATGTCGCCATCCAGAAACGACAGCACTTATTGTGGGGTATCGCTTCAAATGCACATGTAGCAGCATGACCCGGGAAGCCATCCCACAACACACCAGTACAGCTGCATGTTTTTCTTCTCGGCTTCAAGACATTTGACTAAACGAAAATGCTCAATTCAACCCTGAGATTTATCCTTCTAAATAACTTCTTGTGGGAAGAGTATAGGGAGCAGAGGATGAGGAATTGCTTTATTTTGTGTCTTATTCTGAGGAGACACAGTAAGAGATCAGTAACAGAAGCTCACAAGAGACAGAATAATGTTAAAGTGTCACTAATGCCATACACACATCAGGAAGGGAAAAAAGGCTATGCTGCGTTAAGACTACTGCATTGCTAGATGTACATTCTCAAACATTGCTAGATGTACATTCTTCAAATTATCAGTTACTGTATCCCAGAAGTTATCATCTTACTTCTAGTTTTTTTCCCTCTAGAACAATTTGGATTTCTTTGGCATCCAAGGTCTCGTATTTCAGTAAAGCTTCTGCTAAATTCTTGTGTTCTTTTGCATGAGTCTTCAGGATGTTCTTTGCTCGCTCATATGAGTCCTAATATTTTTTAAAAAGGCGGACAGAGATTTTAAGACTTTAGAACAAAACAGCAGCAAGATTCCACTTTAAAATTGTTCTGAGGTAAGTAAGTTGTGCCTTATTTCATAGCTAGCACAGCTCCTGTCTCACAAAGATTTAAAATCTAGCTCACACAATTCACAAAAAAACAACCAAAACTTTAAGCCACCTTTGCATTTTGCAGAACTAGGACTAAAAATAAAATCCTGAGACAAACCTTAGAACTTTTACATCTGACTTAGAAGGCTTACTAGATTGGAAAAGTTCCCGATTCATTAAATACATTTGATTTTACATTAGCTGTGCTACAGCATTCAAGGAATGTTCTCAAAGACTGAAGTTCTGAAAAGCTGACAAAACTAAGTATTAGGTACTACTAGAAAGCAGAAAGGTACCCAACAAGTTATCAGTGGCTGCAGGTAGATGCCCATTGCCAGGGTGATCAGCTTCAACTTTAACTTTTAGTTCTATATAGATAGTTCTTAAGTGACCAAGTCAGTTCAAAATCAGCTACAGCAGAAGTATTAAATAATTCAAATGTTATGATACAAATAATTCTTCTTCCTGTACTAAAGTAATTCAGATTAGCAGAACAGTGATCTGGAAGTTCTGTGATTATCAAATGTTACAAGTTTCCCTAAGCATCTGATACTGATCACCGTGAGGAACAGGATACTGGAAAAGGCAACTCTGATCCTGTGATTCGATACAAAATGATTTAGCTGCACGTTAGAAAAACTGGGAGAATGTTGGGGTTTAGGAATAACCCCATCCACCTGTGTATTTTCACCAGTGTATGTCACCAAAATGAATAATCAAGTAAGCTGATGCTCAACTTATCTCAAAATAAATGTATCAGAGTGTACAGGGAGAGAATCTTACCCGCAGAAGTGTTCTTACTTCCTGTTCAATTGCAGACTGAGTTTCAGGGCTAACCTTCCCTGTATCAGTATAGGTCATCACACCAAGCTAAACAACAAAACAACAACAAAATCTTTATCTTGCCACTGCTGCTATTGCTTCTACTTGCAAACAAATAAAATCATTAATCAAATCAAGCGCTGAAGTGCTTGCAACAGAGGCAAAACAAGAAGCCTATTCAACAACTATGTAGTCATTGCAGAGTTTTATTTTAACAGGTCAAGGTACAGATCCTGATTAAGTGTTTCCTTATTAAACAGACAAAACCCAAACAAAATCCCTGGACTACTAACACTTGAAGGGTAATAAAGATAACTAAAGAAGTTTCTCAGAAGTCTAGAAAAGTCAATGCTGTAATTTCCCTCTGTTCCCCTCCAAAACCCCACATTATCCTCAATTCCAAAATGTTTGGTTTTAGTAACTTCAGTAGAAAAATGTTTAGTAACTTTCAAGATAATTTTGAAGTGAAGATCTTGAAAGTTTATTTTTGAACTGTCAAATGTACAGGTTTTCAAGTTGAGTTCTCTACAGCAGGGCTAGTCTTAAGGCTTACTTTCTCTTCTGCCAGAACTCCTTACTCTCTGTGATCACTGACAGCCAAACAGTCATTTAGTTACAGAACATTTCTTTGTACCATATAAATGTTTAAAGACTGATATTACCTTCTCGCTCATTCCAAATCTAGTCACCATCAGTTTTGCAATTTTAGTAGCATTGTCAAAATCACTGGAAGCACCTAGACAGCAAACAGATATAAATTACATTACTGAAACCAAGTTAAACATGCCAGTCCACAAGCTTTGATCAAAAATTCTTTTAACTACCAATCAGCTGACCTGTTGTGATGTGATCACTTCCAAATATGAGCTCTTCTGCTACCCTTCCTCCCATACAAACGTCCATCTGTGCGAGCAGCTGAGATCTAGTTTCACTCCATCTGTCGTTTTCTGGAAGCAAAGATACCTGTAAGATACAGAGCTGTGGTCAGGCAACAATAAACAGAAGACATACTAAAATAATCTGAAAAATATTCTTGTTTATATCCAAAGCAGATATACAAGCCTTTAAGCAACAATTTCAAGGCTCTGGGCCTCCTCCTGTTCTACGCATTCATCAGGTTTGCCTGGAGGTGCTTTGTCTACCAGCTTAAATGGCCTCCTACAGGCCAAGAGCACCATGTGAAATTGAGCAGCTGAAACCTACCACCAGGAGAAACAGATCTATCAGGTTCTCCTTACTCTGTGCACTTGTACTGAGCATGGATCAACTTGCATGGAGGATTCAGCCAATGGTTTATCTGAACATCTTGGGTAAAGTTCAGCAGAAATAGACCTAATACAAATTCTGTTCAAATGCTTGGCAGCTAGAGGCAGAATAAAAAAAAAAAACCCAGCAAAATCTATGCTAGAAACAAGGTAGCTAGCAGTTGGGTTTAGAAAAAGTCACACTGGACAAAGAACAACTTGATAAAGGATGTTTGGGTTAAAAGTACAGTTGAGTGACACTGCTACTTTCCGGTCCTTCTGATATTCTTCAAAGCTTTGCTGCTGGGTTTTTTAACTGCAGCAGAATCAAACAGACTTACATTTCTTTCCTCGTTGATATGAATTATTACACTAGCATATGCTATTTTATTTCAAAATGAAGGAAAAAAACTTTCTATCACACAGAAAATATGGCCAGTGAGTCTTCAAGATGATTGCTCCCAACAGAATATTTCAACATACTACAATATGCATTAATATAATTACAACAAATAGCATTGTTGGCAAATTCCTCAACAACACTGAGCCAACATACAATTCTAGAAATACTCACATGTCCAAGTGTTGTTCCTCGTGTCATGATTGTAGCCTTGTTGATTGGCATTGCATCCTTAGTATAATATGCAATGATAGCATGTCCAGATTCATGGTAAGCTGTGATGGTTTTATTTTTCTCATCAATTTCTACACTTCTACGTTCAGGCCCTTCAACAGAGGAACATTAAACAAACATTTTGTAGAGCTGAGCACCACAATCCAGACATTACATATACTCAGAGAGCACAGAGGAGTTGAGGAACAGCATGCAAGCAAAATTAACTAATGCTCATTAAGTGCAAAATGTTCAATAGTAGGACTTCCATGTCAAAAATGCACTTCAATATACTCTACAGTCAAGTTGCTTATAAAGAAGTAGATTTAAAACACAGTCAGAGTATTGGAGAAAATTCCATTTCTTCTCTCAATTTTTAGTGCCTATGTCTCAGATACTTGTGTGATCACATGACAAGTTAGTTCAACAGAACTTCCAGGTTACTGGTCATTTATTCTGTCCTTTCCCTTAGGAATAAAGGAAATAATAATCAAGCCCGTGTCTTCCTCTAGGCTAAAGTACAACATGCAGTGGTTTTGATTTTTAAAAAAGTATCAAGTCTTTAAGAACATGTTCCATACTAGATTGTACATACTACTCTCTGGTCTCAAAAGGTTCTATTCAGAACTAACTAACATCAAACTTACTTGTTTTATAAACAAACAACAAGGGGGGGGGGAACCCCACAACATACACAAGACTCCCTCAACAAACCAAAAAAACAACAGCATAAAAAATGTCTCTTCTTTTTCTGTAGAAGTCGTAATCACGTAAGAAAACCGCTGTGTACTGTAGCATGTCTTTTGTATAAAATCCTACCCATTAGGATTTTGTCCTTGGAGAATTCTAGTTCTTTCATGGTTACCATATCTTTTCCATCAACAGCTGCCTTTAAGGCAGCTTGATTTACAAGGTTCTCAAGCTCTGCTCCAGAAAATCCTACTGTGCCTCGTGCAATTATTTCCGGATCAACAGCTGTGGGAAACACAAACAAACTTGTCGTTAGGGTCAATACTGCTCCTGAAAAATGCTTTTGTCAAGAAATGATTGAATTATAAACAAGAATCGTGGTCTATTAAAAATAATGCATTAAAATTTGCAGTTTTAGAAGAAATGAAGCCTAATTCTTAAAACATTATGAACTGCTGGGGACACTCAGAAAATTGTCGTAACACTACATACTATACAGTTTTTGTGTTCTTTACTGAGATGTGGCAAAATCACAATTGCTGATGGAATAAAAGGACTAAACATAGTGGGCTGATGTAGTATAAAAGTGATTACATAAAAAGTGAAGTATTTACTTACATGGATCATACTTTATTTTATTAAGGTACCACTTCAGAATTTCTGTACGACCTCTTACATCAGGTTTGGGAACAGTAACTTGCATATCAAAGCGACCAGGGCGTATTAAAGCACTAAGGGAAGAGACAATTTAATGCATTGACTTAATGCTGCAGTAAACTGCTACTAACATATTTGGGGAACAAAAATCCATCTGGTATTTCTAAGGACATCTACACGGCATCTGTTCACCAGGCATAGCCTAAGAGTATGGGGTTTTTTCATCTGTTTGTTAAAAGACAGATGAAACATGTTTATTACCAACCCATCTTAAAGGGTTTTTTGCATCTGAAGATTTGGCATTGTGAACAAGGAATGCAGCTGGTCAATTTAAGTAGAAAAACTTCCAGAAATGTTGGATGCTTAGAAGCATGTTACTTATTTCTCCGTATTTAACTCAATCTTTTAAATGCCAAAAACCGGTCAATACACATCCTTTTTAAGAGGGGAAAAATCCTAGCTGTAACACCTGAAGATTATCACAAGCAACTTTGTTGTTGTAGCATTGGGGGGTTTTTTGTGTGTTTGTTTCTTTTTCAATAAATGCTGTGTAAAAATGATCAATACATCATACTCACTTATCTAACGCTTCAGGGAAGTTTGTTGCACCAATAATAACAACACCTTCATTAGGTTTAAAGCTGCATGGAATAAAAAGGGTGACATTATTTTTTTTTTGAGACAGAATTTACACCTCTTTTTGTCAATAACTACTTCTACTTCTTATTTCAGATGACCTCAACTGGCTAGTCAAAAACACACTATCAAGCCACAACATATGATCCAAGAATGATCATATTTAGTCCAGCAACTGGTTAAAGACATGCCCTAATCTCAGAGTTGAGCTTCTTCCTTTAGATACATAGCCAGCCTAAAAAAAGTGAGAAAATATTTAAGATAATTGCAGCTATTTTGCTACTACAACTCAGAAGCTTCTATATTCTTTACGGTAAGGCCATTAATGCTACTGTTGGCAGTACTAGAAAGTGGTCATAAAAGCATCTTAAATTTATATCCTTAAAAGCATTAAAAAAAAAATCAAAGCTGTCAAGGAAGAAAAAAATATAACCCAAATATTCAAAATACCAGTCAGTCAAGCACCTTCTGTGCTCTTACAATCCATATATTTACCCATCCATTTCAGCAAGAAGTTGATTAATGGTCTGTCTTGAATAGGGATGCATTGGAGATTCAATTCTCTTCCCACCAACAGAGTCCAACTCATCAATAAATATAACACATGGTGCATTTGCTTTTGCTTCCCCTGACAAAAGAAAAATAGCAGAAGGACACTTCAACCACACAAAGGAACAGTGTATCATGTAATTTAGGATTCTACTATTTCTATTACTTTTGGATTATAAAGTGTTCTATTAGACACCAGTCTTGACTTTAACCTCAAAAAAAAAAAGAAATATATTTTTGAAATGATGCAGTACAAAGAGAAGCAAAGTTCTTCATCTCCACATGAGCTTGCTCTTAAAATGCTACAAGAAATTACTAGCAAAATAGATTAATTTCTTTGTATTTTGTATCAACTCCCTACAACAGTTTATTTCATAGGCTTGGGTAGAGAACATTGACCTATCCGGTGAAAATAATTTGAAATGTGATGGGTCTAAACAGTAACTTATTTTAATAGATAACAACATTTTAATATTTAATAGAACTTGCTTGTTATTTAACAGCAAAGACCTCACCCTCGAGTTTACAGGTATTAAAAGCACAAAATAAAAAATAATAAAACGTTAAGACCATCAGCTGATGCATACCGGAATGCATCTCATCTCACACAGCCAGACCCATCTGTAACATTGATACTAATGTACAAGCCAGTCATCTTATCTTCTAAAGTCAAGCGACAGAAATGCACATTTTAAGGTACAACACATGTTACATTTTGCACCCCTTCCATCTGAATAAGGTCACATTTCTTGTAAAACTGCAAACTACCTTTTATGTTGTATATGCCTGACACGATCAAACTTCCATTTAAGAAAGAAGCTGAATTCCCTCCTCCCCTAATAATATTTACATACTCAAAACAGAAAGCCTCTTCTGTGAATTTATCAACCTAAACATTATTTTCAGGAATTTCATTATGATTTCCTTTATTCTGGGCCTATTGACAGGTGTGAGAAAGGAAATCTCAGCTTAGTGCTATACTGTGATGCCGTAAAGCTCTAATTCACATTTATTAAATTACTTCTATCCTTTCTGGCAGAGTTGTAACACCAGGTTTGGTTTTTTTTTTTCCTATAATTTTGTCTGACAACTAACAAGATTCTACAGTTAATTGATGCTCACAGAATTCTGAGATTTACCTACACAATTACAAGTTTTATTAGCTTCATATACTACTACTTTCCAGTAACCAGAATTGTATCTAATCAAAATTTGTAAACCACACTGAATACTTAATATCATGTGTGACAATATTTCAAAGTCACAAATATTTAACTTACTGAATAGGCTTCGGATGCGACTGGCTCCTACACCAACAAACATCTCATCAAACTCTGATCCAGATGCATAATAAAACGGAACATCAGCTTCACCAGCTACAGCTCGTGCAAGAAGAGTTTTACCAGTCCCAGGTGGCCCAACTAACAGAATACCTAAAAATACAAACAAAAAAAAATAAACAACAAACAAAACCACCAAACCCACAGGGTCTTATTATACAGGTACTGTTTCTTCCGTGCATTACAAGGAATAAATTTACACTTAGCGTCAAAAAGATACTGTTCATGACTTGCAGTCTGAAGTTGTTTCTTGTAATGGATCTAGACACACTCTGATCCATATTTAAACAACAAAGACTTGTAAGACTATCAAAGAGAAACAGAAGCCTGAATTATTCTACAAAATTATTGTTGAGTTTAGAGCCAAATCCCTAACAGTGTCTTCTTCAAACTGTCATTTTCCCAGACATTTCTAGAAGTGGAACTTTTTTTTAAATTAAATCATGCCAAGTAATTGACTTTAAACAGTGTAGAGCACTAATAGGAAACAGACTTTCCAGGTTTACCTACTCCAGATTCACTTGGCCCTCCTATTATGATCAAGATTAATCAGCCTTTTACATGAAAACCTTTCTGAACTATCTATAGCAGTTAGCAAGCACTAAAGCTGTTGAAAGTTGTACAGAAGAAATAAGCCTTTTAAGAGTTCAGTTACATAAATCCCTCTGCCTTTCAAGACAGAACTACTGTATATTAATTTAGTAATGAAAGGCGGCACAGGAAGTTTTGTCTAACCCCAACAATACTCATTTGCATAATACAGGTTCTTTTTGCAATAGTTTTTGCATTACCTGGGTACATTTTCAAGATTAAACTTGTTATGCATCTTTCTCAGATGAGAAATGGTAAAACAGAATTAAAAAAAAAAAAACAAAAAACAAAAAACAACCTGCTGACAGGAAGCTTTTAACTTAAAAAAAAAAATTATATCCTTATAGGAGGAATTAAGGGAGAAAAAAATACCTACACCTCTGGGCTACATAAAATTCTACTCAAAAAGGCATTGAGAGGAATTATACTTTACTTCATTAGTAATTTTTTTTTTTTAAAACACTCTGTTATGCTCAGCAACAAAGTAAAATCATTTTTGTAGCTCAGTACATCTCCAAAAGGTTTACCTGGGACCTTCAAGAAGTAGCGATTGTTAATCCTGTAAATAATTGATTTTTTGAAAGGCTTTTTGCCTGGAATCTATAATCCACTGCTTTGCACCATCATTAGTTTATTACCCCAATGTTGTTACTGAATTTCTACCAAACGTAAGATGTATCCAGGCATCTCTGCTTCTTCTATCTGAATATCTCAGACACCTCAAATATTCCATGGGTGTAGGCAGCAATGACCAATTTTTATATATAGGGAACTGATGGTAAGACATGAAGATAACTACCTTAACCTCCACTCCCCCACTCCCAAGGACCTTACTTACAGGTATCCCCTAATAAAGAAGATTTCACAACTCTTTTTTTTTTTTTCCTCAAATACTTTAAACAAGGAGATGCACTGTCTAACATTATTTCACTATTCTCCCCAGATACAAACCAAATACAACAGTAGTATTTAGGCCCATTTTGTCAAATACATTTTTGATTCTCTAATTAAAAAGAAAATGTATTAAGAAGCTAGACTTAAAATCAGTAAATTAGTCATTCGGTATAGAACAAAGCTACAAAGACAGCCATGGCTACACATGATTTTTCACTTCTGCTGAGCAATTATTCTTACCTTTTGGAAGTTTTCCTCCCAGCACAGTAAATTTATGTGGGTTTTTCAGGAATTCCACAACTTCTTGCAATTCCTGTTTAGCTTCTTCAACCTAGACATTAAAAACATGCCACAAAACGTAACTAAGCATTTATAAAATGCAGCACCTTTTTTTTTTTTGTAGGTGACTTTTGTATGAGAGACTAAGTCTCTAATAGTGTATTGATCAAAAATACACAACAGAAAGAGGAGATAAAAGTGTGCCACGGAATTTGCATGGATACCAAGTGTCCGTGAGTTCAATTCAACCTATACCTTGGAACTTTTCATAGGAATCAGTAAGCACTACAGTTAATAATCCTGAAGGAATAACCAAACAGTTCAAGACCAGATCTGATAAATACAGAATCAAAAATTCTATGGCTAGGTATTAGTCTTAATTAGTTAAAAAGAGATTAATTCTACTTGTCCAAGGGGAAGGAGAGGAGGGGAAGGTCCTCATTTTGCCAGTGACAGCCAAAGAACAGTTGAATAGAAAAAATAAAGCTATTTCATCAGCAGTGACATGCCTACTTTCTGGGAATCTCCTTATGTCCTACCCTAATATTGGATATCCAAAAGAGATGGTACTAAGAGAAATGATCAAATGGCATTACTATCTTCTTCTAGTGGTCAACTTCTGCACAAAATAAATTAGCATGGGTCCTTACGGCCTGTCTTTTGCTATTCTAGCCTTTAAAAATGGGATCCAACAAGTCGAGAGTATTAAATACCACAAAGATAAAACAGAACGTGAGTAGTTAAAACATTCCTTGATCTTGGAGTGGTCAGTATACATAAGGCTTCAGTTCATACAAGGAAACTTCTTGAACAGAGTAGGATGCTCTTCAGGCTCACAAAGATTAGTTAAGCAAGAACTCACACACTTCACTTTTGAACTTACCCCTTTTACATGTTCAAAGGTGACATTTTTCAACTGGATTGGATCAACTGCTGCATCAAAGATACTCGATGTTCGAAAGCGTACTAACAGCAAACAGCAAATAATGAACAACAAATTTACACATTAAGTCATTTCAATCCAAGACTGAACTTTGCACTTGAACGCATACCATTAAACCCCTAACTTTACACCTGCCCTTTTAAAAGGGCATTTCCATTTACAAGTGTCCAGCAAGAATAAGATTTACTTTAAAAAAAAAAAAACCCAACCAACCAATTTTAAAATATTTTTAACTAATTCAGTGATGTAAGTGCTAGTTAGTCATTTGTAGTACAGCAAGCCCTGCACCCAAAACCGTGTACACAAAGACAGAAGTTCTCCCTTAGTGCTTCTGCACATACCCTAACTTTCAAGACCCAGGCAGTAACTTAGCATGAAGTTGAAATTCTCCATTTACATTAATTAGCTCAGCACTTGATCATTCTGCTGTTTCCAACAGATTTCTCAATATGACGATTTGGCCATGCAAGTACCTAGTCAATATAAACTAGGCTGTGATTACAAGTAAAAATCAAACCATTTTGCCAACTGCTGACCTAGATAACACACCTAAATTCAAGGAGAAATATGTAATCTGTGAATAGTTTGACTTCTCTGCTTGGTTCCATCACCAAAAGAATTAAAACAATTATACTAACAGACAACTTTTTAATCTCCATAAACATTTTGTCACACTACTCTCTAAAAGGCTGTAGTCAAAAGCAGTAAATAAAACTTCTCTTTTGTTAGTACCTTGAAATGTTATCCTACACAATCATAATGTCAAAACACATTTGCTTTGTGCTAAACCTGCTGGAAGAAACAACACAAGTGAAACAGTGTGGGGAAAAAAAAATTAACTAACCAGCATCAGAAAAGGAACCTTTTCCAGGTAAAAATGACGAATATATAGCAAGATAAAAACAAAGAACAAAGAGGAAGAATGAAAGCAAACGTGATCTTCTTAAGGAATCTGTAAAAGAAAACAAACAAACAAAAGTGTTAATATAGGCTGAAATGAGCTACTTTCTAAATGCAAAGACAAGATACATGAACGAAAACAACTTACCAAGTGTTTTCTGCAGGAATACCTGTGCTTTCAGAAAGCCTTCTGCAAAACCCGTTTTAAAAGCATCTTGGTGTGCCTCTGGGATGTTTTTTGTTTTCATTAGCATATCTAAGTTTTCAACATCAATTCTTCGCTTTCTCAGGATAAAGCCCTAAAATATTTTCCACAGCAGTGTTAGCATACACTAAGTTTTCACAGATAATTAACTTACTACCTGGCTAGCATGGGGGGGGGGAACCAAAATAAAAAAAGCATATAATTCAGGTGCTACAGGGTTAGTTAGACAACACAGGGCAGTAGCTTGAGTGTGGAATCACAATGGCTCCAGCAGGCACCCTGATTTTTGCTGAACAGGTCAGGTTCAGAGCCCTTCAACCCCAGTTCCAAACAGAAAAACGCAGCCTAAGGCAGATTTCTACACAGCTAGCTTTGTACACTGGATTCAGTGGGAGTTACTAGCTTTAACTTTTTGCTTCATGAAATGACCTTAAATTATTTCCAAGTGTGAAGTATCTTTGTAAGTGTAGTTTTGATAGAGCTTCGTTAAATACATCTTGTATGCCCTACCAAATTTAAGGGCAGCACTGCATGGAGCTAGCTATGGTTTATCTTCATCCCCAGTACATCTAGTCCACAGATGAAATAAACCACATATGCCTAGAGGAAGGCGAGAGATCAAACCTAATTTACACAGATATTAAGATCAAATGCTTTAATTAGCCTGACACGTACAACCAGTTAGAAGCAAAGTGTACCTAGGCTAACTTGGTTTTAAGTGCTTTGTTACCCCAAGCCTGAGTAGTTACCTGCTGAAGTAGAAGTATGTAAGTGAGTTTCGAACCCATAACACTATCAAGTTTAAAATTTTTGTATCTTAAAAATATACTGGCCACAAGTAAATCTATTCTTAAGACATCAAGCACGTGCTGAACTGCTTGAAAAAATATACATTCTTCTTTGCTAAACTACCTGTATCTCTGTTTAAACAAATAGTTCATTTGACTCCAAGCTATTTTCAACAAAGCCACAAAACCAGAATATGAATAATTTTATTTCTAGAGTTTAAAACCGTTTTTATACTCAAACTACTCTCCTAAAAGATTCAAATAATCTTTATGATACATGAAGCAAATTTATGTATTAGAAAGAAAACCAGTATGCTGTCATTAGGTCAAGTTTTAGATTAAGAAATGTTTTCACACTAGTGAAACAAAACACACTTGGTAAACTGTGAAGGTTTCATTCAAAAGAAAGAGATTGTCTGAAAAAGCCCAAAACAACTTCATAATGTTACTAATATTTACCTTCAAAAGTGAAGAAAGCGAGGATTTTGTTTCTGTGAATTGTTCAGATGTTGACTGCAGACGTCTTGCTCTTGATCTCAAAGTCTTAAAGTTCCGTGATTGTATGTAAACTTAAAAGTAGTAATAATAAATAAAAAAGTTTAAAACTGTCAGAAAAGGCCCAAGAAATTTCAGAAACTATTCTATGTAAAGGACTACTGTGATTGAACTGAATATAATCTTCCCAACAAACCCACAGTAGAAAGTTAAGAGAATTATAAGCAGCAATCTGTTTAAGATACCTGATTAAAACAGTATAAAAAACTGTTATGAAAGACACTTCTGGATCTAACAGTAATAAACTAGATAAACTAATAAATTTTAGTACCATAAATGGATGGTTATGTGATCAGGAACCACGTTTGTAATCTGAACTTGTAAGCAAGCTGCTTACTGTTTCACAATATTTTCCCATAAATTTGTTGAAGCAGTCAGAAGTTCACGCTGTGGATAATTGGCCAACCCTACCGCTGTCTCAGGGAACAAAAGAGACATACAGCTGAATTAAAACCCAGGCAGGCTGACAAACATGCATTTGGAACCTAATCCAGAATGATAGGAATGAAGGTTCCTGCTCTAAGATAAGCTCTGTCTAAAAGCTGAGCTGATAAGGTGCCCTGAAGAGATCTGGAACATTTTAGGTGCGCTGTTAACTTAGTAACAGACAAAAGAAATGAGACCATTGAAACACACCGAGCTTACAGCACTCGATATCATCTTCTATCACACCAGCAACCTTGCAATAGAGATTTTAATACATAAATCATAAAAGCCAAGAATATATATCTTCTTTCACTATTAGGTTTTAAAATAATAACCAATACCAATCAAGTATATAATTTTAACTAAGCCTTCTGTTACCATAGAAGAGCACTAGGTAAGGGGAACTTCTGGAGGTTATCTAGTCAAACCCTTGCTCAAAAAAGGTCTAACTTCATCAGATCAGGTTAACTTCAACATCAGATCAGGACCTCATCCACTTAAGTTTGAAAATATCGAAGGATTAAGATATCACAACCTCTCCAGATAATGTTTCAGAACTTAGCCATTCTCACTGTGAAAATTTTCCAACAGGAAAATCTTCTGCTTTTACTTGTGACTGTTGTCTCTGAGTTATACAAGAGAAGGGTAACTAATACGGCTCCAATAGCAGTTAGATCACTCCTTGCCTTCTCTTCTGCTCCTTCAGCTTCCTCCATACACATCAGATGCTTGAAAATCTGCACCCTTCCTTGTGGCCCATCACTGGGCTATCTCCATTTTGTCAGCATCTCTCTCTTAATCATGGGACACAAAACCAGACACGGTACCAGATGCAGCTTCAGAAAAACTGAATAGAGAACGATACCTGAACTTCCGGAGCTCCTGATTATGTTCTTGCTAATGCAGCCCTGTTGTTACCTAGTATACATCCAGGAGTAGTTTAAAACAGTCACCAAACACCTTAGAAAGTTCATCTGGATTAATACTAGATTCAACGTCTTTATTGGTTCAAAACTAGTCAGCTCATCTAACATCTCTTAAGAATATGATCCACAAACACTGACATCCCTGAACAAGATACTATGGTTACACCACATTTTGTAGTTTAATTCTAGAAACATGCTACTCAGATGCAAAAATAATTTCATGATTTAAAGTGTTAATATAAATATAAAGCTCCTCCTGGAAGTTTACTGGTATTTCCTGCGTGACACTTCTAAGACAAAAGTAAACATACTTTGCCAGAATAAAAAGATACTATAGAGATTAAAAACAGTGCAGTTTATTGGTTTATACCTGGCCAACACCGAACATCTGAGCAGAAATTCTGGAGCGGATTAGGATGCTGTCTGTACAAACAAGATGTGCGCAAAGCACTGAAAACATCCACAAAACCTGTGAAAAGATACAGTAAAGTATAAATACACCCTACATTAAATGGCAGCTAAACATTCCTTCTTGTAAAGGTTGGTTTTTCTTTCTTAGATATTAACTCTGCTTTACTATGGTCCTTCAGCCTTCTGTAATTAAACAAATTAACCATTACCAGTACAAAGAGAGTTAACTTGTTTGCATTGACCTACGTTAGACTCTTGGCAATATACTAGAACTTTTTCTAATCAGAACTTCCAAACAATATTTGTACTCAGAATCTTGAATTTAAAGCTGAATCCAGGAGGGAAAACTTTGCACATCTGTACAGAGCTGAATAATGTTAGGAATCCAAAGACTTTAATGAAGTTGAAGGACAAGCATTCAACCAATTATTCCATTTCAAAGGCTTTAAAGAACATATTTTTCACCAGCGTTTTAAAACAGACTATGTAGCATGTATGAGAACATTTCAAACTCTACTAGTTTTACTTAATTGTATAGTCATCATACAGTACAGAAACAAGAATGAATCAATAGACATGAGCATCACAATGAAGGAGTTATTAGCAGATACTATTCCAAGCGTGCTACAGCCTGCAAGACAAGAGGACTGTCATTTACCTGTTGTTTAGTTACCAAAAGCTCAAAGAACTCATCCTCATTTAGCAGGTTAGAATTATTTAAGAAACATCAGAGACCTGAGAAGGGAGGTGAAAAAAAAAAAAAGAAACTGTGCCAAGCCTACACATGCTCTCTTCCACAGTAGTTCAGAAGCTAATGTAATGACAAAAGGGGTGGGGTTTTTTGTTCACTTTACATATGCTGAGAAAGTTATTAGATCAGTTAGATACCTCCAGGCCAGCAAAAAAGAACCCTGAAAGTTCCTACTAAATTTTTGGAAGCTATGTGATTGTTCTAACAGCTTACAAGCCAACTGAAATACTGAGGAACTATGAGAAGAAAGAAGGAAAAAAACCCAACACAAACAAAAAACCATAACCTATTAATTCTACACAAAGTTTTGAACAATTTGCAACTTTTTTCTTCACATTCAGGAAACCATCTCTGGGACAGTATTCTTGTATCTCACATCACAATGCAATTTAATACTTTTTCCTCTAATAGCACCCAGAGACAATATTCTTATGCTCTTTCCTCACAGCTGCAATACTATACAGGCAGTGTATCACTTGTCAGCTATATGCCTCATTTTCTAACACATTCTCGAGCATCTCCAACGGCCTCGTTTCCTGTATTTTAGACTCCTACAGCAAACCACCTTTAACTGTAACAAACCACTTCTGGCTTATTACAGCAATGACTCCACATGGACTATTAACAGTTTGCCACTCTGAATTCCTTTCTAATTAATGTTCTTATGTAATGTTGCAAAAAAGGAATAACAATGTAAAATGGAGATCTTCGTGACTGTGTTACACTAGTAGATTAGTAAAAATCTGGTTTCTTCTATTTGGTGAAACAAACGTAGCTCAAATTCATCATTAAAAGACAATGCACTTGTACTACAGCTGAGCTCAGGCAAGTTCCATAGCTGACAACTTCAAATCTGAATTTGAAGAAACAATTCCAAAGTCTGGGTTGAATTTTCTAAAATTCCCAAGATTCAACAGCACCACTCTAGAGAGAAACTGTATACAATTAAAATACATTTAATATGCATTTTATTAAGGATTTTTGAGACTATGAGTTATCTACCACTCAAGAGATTAAACTAAAGAATCAGTGTTCAGCTTCATAATCTAACTCTTATCAGTTTTCATAAGCACTTTACTCTGAAACATACCATGCTTATTTTCAAAGAAGGACTCCGCAGAGATGTGTGAGGTATGCCACTGCGAAGAGACTTTGTTTTCTGCACAGTAGCCAGGAAGCAACCTGTTCACCAGTTCTTTGAAATGGTTAGCTTTCAAATCAGACAATCCCAGATCTCTTAAGTTAAGTACAGGCTGCAAAATAGAAATAAACGTTCAAAATTTAGTTAAGATTATCTTAGAAAAAAAAAAAAGAATAACTGAGTTAACTTTTTGGCTCAATACAGCATTTAATTTCACAGTTCACACTGAAATAAAAAGTTCCTAAATGCAGATAAATGAATGAAAGGACAAAATTAAAGAAAGAATACTTGCTCCTGTCAGTGCAGAATAACTTTTCCATTTGCACACATTGATATTTTCATTGTCACAGTACATATATGATAAGTATATTCTCTTTCCAATTCAGCCTTTAACACCTTCCTGCTCCCTGACTGAAGCAGGCACAGAAACAAAAAAAAAAAAAGTGGTTTTCCAACTCTTTCTATGCTTTACAATGGAGCAAATGAAGGTGGGGGTGGGTGGAGATGTAGAGCAATAGACACCCACTGCATTTCACCCAAGTGCAAACAGCAAAAGTCCCTCCACCTCTTTGGGATTTTTTGGCTAGTGTTTTTGCAGATAGTCCAGATTACTTCTGGTCCACTTAGACTCAGAATAAGTATGAAATATGTTTTAAAATGTATTTGATTTTTACACATGGTTTAAAGGAGTAGATCAAGACTTCCAAGCAATTACTCAGATGAAGTAGGAAAATTACTGAAATGTTAAGGAGGAGAGAAGATTAATTTTTTTTAAAGTAACATTTTCTATGACCCTTCAGAAGAGGCTGCTATGTCCAAATACAGATTTAACCTCGCAGCAGAAAGGCTTCACATTCTCAAATAATGATTTTTGCAATCCTAATAGCTTAACTTTATTCAATATTAAAACTATATGTACCATATCAGTATTCGCTGATTTTATTTTTGACCTTGACTTTTATTTAAGCTTACATTTATTAGAGTCTAACCAACTTGCTTTAAGAACTTTCTTAAAAATAATTTAAAATAGACTTTAAAAATAATTATTTTTATACTTTTTTCATACTAGGAGGAAGTAAACAGGTGTACAATGAATTAGAGAGAAAATTTTAAATGGAAAAAATCTTCTGTATTTCAAAGGAGACTAGATTACCTTATTGAGTAGAAAGACAAATACAGAACTGAATAAATGAAACACACTTCTAGTTTCATTCAATAATCCAGGTCTCCTGCTGAAATCAGTTTTTAGCACCAGAAGCAAATACAGGATCACCAAAAAAACCAAAATAACAACAATGGAATCACAACATAAGGATGATTAGTACAATCCATGCTGATTTTCAAAGTTCAGCAGTTAGCAAGAGACTCCATGTTTTTCCTCCCAAACATTTTCTTAATTATAACACTTGTTTTAAGAAATGAATTGAAAGAGAAGTGGCAACATCTAATACTGCTTTGCACTTCCTGTATTTTGATTTCCAGTGTGAGGAACAAAAAACACCTAATGACAATTACAAGTATTTTAACAGAAAAATAAGACAACACGCAAATACGGTATGTAATCTCTCAAAACCCCTCAATATATTTTAAGGTAGTCTGTTTTCTCACAAGCAGTAATGAAACAAGCTTTGCTAGAAATGAGAGTGGAAAGACAATAAGGGGTTTATTAGCAGAAAGGTTATTGTTACTTTAGAGCAAGAAACATTAAGCTCAAAGTGAGAGCAAATCCCCTCCTCATTTGCAAATTACTACAGAGACAAGTACTAGCTTCTTTTCTTAATGAAATACTGTATTTTCATAGAATCCTTACAGCCAAAGCACCAACTGAAGTTCTGTCAAAAAGTTACATTCTATGTGTTAACATCCTGGTTTATGTAGTCAGATCACATTATTTTATAAAACGAGTCAACTACTAAATTCACTTAAACTGATACTATGCAGTTTTAATTCAGTTAAAAGCAAACCATCACTTTTTCCAAAGTTTTTTAGTACCTCACTTTTCTGATGATCATGCTCAGGGGAGGTGTCCCTCTGGACAGGCTGTACGGATGCTGTGCTGGCAGTAGTTGTGGAGCTTTTTGGTGAATGAAAGGCGTTGATAAGGAGACTCAGAGGAACAGTAGCCTGATTAAAAAAAAAACCCAACAAATAACAAAACAACCCAGATAGCAATTTAAGCTTTTTTAAACTATTGAAACATATCTCCAAACACTGACTCATAATCGCATATATTGTATGCGGCCTTCTAATAGAGGACTTAATAATAAACCACATGAACTTCCCTTCAACACTACAGTGTCAGTCAATACCTCTATTTAAAGAAAAAAAAGTTTAAGTACACACCACAGATTAGAAGCTCACGAGGCTCAGAAAAGAGAGGAGGAAAAAAAAAAAAAAGGCTACATTTCCTGGTTTTCAAACCTAAGCATGGTTTAAAGCAAATAATCACTAGATTTTCAATTACAAAAGTAGGTTCAGATCATCAACACTTAGGAGACTCAAAGACTGCTCTCAATTTGCACTTAAGACAATGTTTAGTTACAAAAAAAACCCTTCACATAGATTGTTCTCAGCTGAAACACGAGGAAAGCAAAATTTCTACATTTAATACTTCCTTCAGAACATTTTTTCAATTTTTTTGTTACATATCTCTTGTTTGCTGTTAGGTAAGTGCTGTAGCAACCAGATGACAAAACGATTCGTGCTGTCTTCTGACAAACTTAATCATTTCATGCAAAAAACCCCACGAAATTCTGTAAAACCAAATGTTTTTCACTTGTAGTCACCATGCACCATCACAGACATTTCAACTTACATTCCAAATAGGTGCTTTTTCCCCACACAGCAATGGAAGACACAAAAAGGGAAACAATCAATACAGGCAGGGAAAAGAGAGGAAAAACAACGGCAAATAAATTCTATGCTGAGAAGTCCGCAAGTTGACATGATCTCTTGAAATCTGTTTACTCTCATTTAGGACCCTTCTCTTCTATGAAAGTACTATTCACTTAAAATAATCCTGAGCCTGTCTTGGTGTCCTCCAAGACAAAAAACCAGGATCACCATTCTGGGAAGACTTCTCTTCTGTGGCTGTGTTGGGATGTTCTCTAAACAATACAAACAGAAAAGGAGTGCTAAACAAGGTACTCTATCGATGTAGTGGTAGGCCTTAATTTCAGACTCTACTATGAAATACTGTAACACAGTGAATTCTAGATTATCCCTAGACAGACATCCAAGCAACTGATCTCATCTAGCTGGATCCCCTTGAACGAACTCTTAACAGAAAGCTCAGTGGTTGCTTTTGAGTGCCATTGAATCATGAGGATTTATTAACTTCTTACAGAGATTGCTGTTCTTAAGTACTACTGAACTCCTGCATTATATTCCAAACGACATCGATTTTCACCAGTAAAGTAACACTTCTATAATTTGAAACAACTGTAGTATCTCGCCTTGCCTTCGACCCTCTTCCCTTTCGGGAGGCAGCACGGACGCTTGCGCCCGGACCTCGACACCTGCATTACACAAACTATTCCCGAAAGGTTCCTTGATGTTTTCTTCCTTGGGATCCCACTTCAGCAGCATCCCAAGTATCACACTAACCTATACAAAGTATAGGCACACCACAGTCAATTCTGCAGTTCAGCAGCTCTCAGTCAGCTCGGTAACACCATGCCATGAATCGGTACAGAAGCCTAGATGCACCACCTGTCAGTGCTCCTCCTCTAGCACATGACTATGTCCATTGCAAATATACAGTACAAATAATTCCAACATTTCCAAATGCCTCCGTCTCATTACATGTCACTAGGGAAGAGAGGTGGGGTGCAACTCTGGCTGCTGGAGCAATACCTGAGTACACCTCTTCCTACAAACGTTCTTCTGCAACAGCTTCCACCTTTGTGTTGACTAGACAGAAAAGAGACTATGCTGTGAGACATGAAAACTGCCTCAGAATTAACTGCCCAGAGCTGTAATTAAACTCTGGGAGTCTGCGGTAAAACCATAAAGCCTCCAGAGGTCAAAGCCAGTACCCCAACCACTAGCCAGGCAAACACGCGATTAACACATTCTGCACATCCGGAAACAACAATTAAATCCCACTGCGTAGTAAGACTATCACAAACTAATGCCTTTAACACAGAACATGAAAATAAAACCACTGGTTCAGATCAAAGTCCATAAAACCCACTAGTCCCATCAGACTCACAATCTAGCAAACGATGCCTTCGCAACTGCACCCAGACTGTTCTTTATAACAAATAATTGAGGGAGCATTCCTCCACTAACTCTTCCAACTTCTAAGTCACTTCTCTTTGGTTTTCCCAAGACCCCACGAGAATTAACAGCTCAGTTTAGCTGTAGTAACACCACCCACCCCTCCTGCTTCTACTATAAAAACAGATACTAAAAAATCGCCATCTCTAGGTTACTTCTTGATTTCAAACTTTGCAAGCTTTTCCTGTACCTTTCCCTCTCCCTCATCCACGTACATTCTCCCTGGGTAAGGACCCCAGGCCGCCGCAGCCCCCGCCCGCTCCTCTCCCCACGGCGACAGCCGCTGCCGCCGAGCCGCAGCCCCGCCACGCGTCCCCCCACGCCCGGCCGACGCTCTCCAGAGCCTCCGAAGCGTGGCAGGCGGGACCTCGGCTCCTCCGGCCGAGGCCCGCAACTCCTGGGCCTCCCAGGCGTCTCCGCCCGGCTACGCTGCTTCTACCCGCACACAAACCGAGCCCCCGATCGCAGCCCAGCGGACAGGGGGTCCGAACGCAGCGAACTGCGCAGCGCAACGGGCCGGGGCGATCCCCCTCACCTGAGGCTGCACGGTTGAAAAGGAAAACATTCTCCCGGTGCAGACGGCGGCGGCGGCGGCCACAGGCGCCTCTTCCGCTTGCCAGCCCAGACGCAGAAGCCGTGCCCGCCTGCCAGCCCCCGCCGCTCAGTCGCTGTGGCAGCCGCAGCCGCCGCCGCCAACAGGAGGGCCCCACAGCTCCCCTCTTCTGGAAAATGGCCGCCCCCTGCGGCCGGCAGTGACCGGGCCCAACGCTGTCCCGGAAGCGGCTGGCGGCGGCACAGCTTCCGGGTCGCCGCTCCCCTTCCCCGTGCAGCTCCCCGCCGGCCCGCCCGGCAGCCCCTGTGTTCCCGCCTCTCCCGGGTATGCCCGGCGCAGGGTCACCATCGGTGACAGCAGGGGGAGGGTGAGAGGCGAGCCGTCCTCCCGGGCGGGCCCCTCTGCAGCGGTGATGTCCAAAGAACAGGGCTAAAAGTTACCAAGAAGTTTGGGCTGGGACATGGTTGAGGCATCACGGGGAGTCCCCAGCGAGAAGCAAAGCAATGGGCCTTGCGCCTTCTTCTGTTGTTTAGACGTGAGATAACAAAATATGTAACTTCTGGGCCGCAGACAGGCCAGGAGTGTGTCCTAAAGCAACCCTGGGAAAGCATAATTCACAGCCCTGCGGTAAAAATGAGGCGTTAATCATGGAACCTCCTCGGACTTGCCCAGAACGTTCCCATCAGTAGGCAGCATACGTGCCTCTGCTGTCAGACAGAGCAGGGAGGCCCCGCGGGGCGCCCGCTGTCACCCGAGAGCGGTGGAGCTGCCCGGCCCGTCCTTCCCGGCGGCCATCGCCTCCGGGTGGCTGCCGTAGCCGCGCTCCTCTCGATGGTGCCAGAAGGGCGATTCCTGACGCAGGGGACGGGTTCTGAGTCAGCCGCGGAGAGCCTGCGGGGCTGCCCGCAGGGCGGGCTGGGCCGTGCCCTTGTTCTGACACCGCTGCGGGCGCTTCGAGCCGCAGGGCTTCCCCTAAACCCCCAACAGTAGGACGCTGCTCAGACCTCCGGTCTGGGGGTGTATGTGGGTTGGAAACAGGACAAGTCACATCGTGCCAAGGCCAGGCCGTGCCTGGGCAGCTGCTGTAGCTGCCAGCGCCCCAGGACATCAGCAGCAGGATCAACATCAGCATAGCTACTGCACATGGAACAAATCTGCAAGAATATGTGTCATTTAGGTCACATCCCTTACAATCGCTATTCAAGGATGCCCTCCTGAAGTACGGAAAATATTTTGCAAGGAGTTAGAGGATACCACACATAGAAAAAAACTTTAACAAATTAAAATATGTATCAATAACCTAAATACTGTTCTCACATTCAGTTAAAACATCACCTAAATGAAGACATGGGTGCATGCATTTACATACAGCAGAACTTGGTCATTGTAGTCATCCTTCTTCTATGCCTTGTGCTATTTCTTCCATGTGCTCTCCAACTATTTGGGGGGTTTGTTAGCACTTCCTTTCTTTCACCTGACCTCTGTTCTTTGGTGTTCTTCCTTTCCTCACTGGAAGTGCCACCCCACACCAGCTTTCACTGATGTGGATCGGGGCAGCCACAGTGCTGCCTCCTCCTGCCTTTGTGCATGTCTCTTCTGCTTCCCACTAGCACTCTCCTAATCACAATCACATGGCCCAGCTGGCTGACTTGGCAGAAACCTCATCCAACAACAACAAAAAAAATAAAAGGTGATGACGTTTACATGGATCCACCCCATGAAGCAATTTTCCATGCAGCTGTAAAATGGCTCATGCTGCCTGGAAGGAAGGGAGAGGACACGTAGGTCCTCTCTTAGACAAGCTCAGGCCGCAGCGGAACACATGCTGCCTGATGGCAGTTTCACAACTGACATAACATGATGTCAGCGTGTGGAACCACCACCAAAAGGAGCAATCCCTCCTCCTCACAGCTGGGCTTCTCTGCTGAACCCTTGAGATGAGACACAGCTAGACTAATGCTGCAGAGTTAAATTACAAATACAGCCAATGATAAATTGAATTTAATACCATTATTTAAAACTATTTAAAAACCTTTCTCTACATTTGCTTAGTAAATTCCATCTATTGCTTGGATCTGTGGGATAGCAGCACTCCTTCACAAGTATAAGCAAGGCCTCCCCATGTATTATCAGGTAAGTGACATATCTGAAAGTAAAAGAAGGGCCTGAAAAGACTGACCTACCATGTTAATAGAGACCCTAGTTCTGCACTGACCTCTGTAGAGCTAGCTCTTTACTGATGTAGAGACTGCAACAGAACAATTAAGATTGGTGTGAATTAATTACAAACAGCGATCCATATATGAAAGCAACATGAGAACAGCAAGGCAAGGGTTAAAAGAATGACCAAGAGCACAACTGAGAGCAGCACAAAGGGATAACCCTGAGGACTCTCCTGTGTGAACTGAGGGCAGGAGGGCAGAAGGCTGCACTCCCATGAGGCGCTATCACAGAAGATTTGTCAGAAGGCCTGTGCTCTGGGGACAGGTTGGCAGCAAGGTCAGAGCACACTGTAAATGCCATCCCTGTCCCTGCTGTCACAACAGGAAGGCAGAATGTAGCCATGGAGATAGCCAAAATAAGGAAACAAAACAAAAAATGAAGAAATCCTGCCTAAGATAATGGAGACTGCAACAGATCACATTATTCTCACTCCTGATCATAAAAGACCTGTCCTGAAAGCAGCTTGTCATCACCAGTCCAAAGGACACCAAGAGGCAGTAAGGTCTCAACAGCAGTAATAAAGACGGGACAGGCAGCATACTCTTGCACACAAGCTATCCCGGCTAAGCCTTTTGGATGCACAACTCTTGGAGCTTGTGAGTAGGCAAGTGTGAGGAAATGTGAGTGAAGCATATGAGAAAATGAGTATGTGGGACCAAAATCAGTTGCTTCTAAAAATTAACTTCCAGTTCTTTAATGTCTCACACAGAGTTCTGGGGAATTCCTACACCTTCACGCATCCCACGGAAATGAGGACAGTTTATGTGGTCAGAGCAAGTAATAACCTATTGCCAAATCAGAAAGCTAGATGACAAATTGAGCAGCAATTAGTTAGATCAAAGCTTTAACAATTTGTCAAAATGAATGTTCTCAAAAACAAAGAACAACACTATGGAATGAACATTGCATGTTTTTGTCAAGTTGATATATTCAGTAAAGAGGATGAGGAAATTTTTAAGAGGTTCTTCTGATTAAGCTGGGAAGGCTGTGGCACGCGGAAACAGACTCTATAGCTCAGAAGGTTATACAGTAGGTATGTTTATTGCACGCAGATGCACAGGGGATCGCTCCACCACAAATGTGCATACCCAAAGTGGCAAACTATCTCATATTTATAAAGTAAAACACTATATATTCAAATGACACTTATATATATTTATTACCTAACCCCGCCTTTCCTCGCTTTGTATTATAATTAGCTTATCAGTCCTGCGCTTGCGCAGTTCCTCCTGGTAATTTTGGGTAGGGGTCTTCAAAACGTGG
>JAVSBS010016363.1:10650-44947 GCA_033124195.1 Coracias cyanogaster | reverse complement strand
GTCTGTTGTGTCCAGCAGATGATGCTATCACCACAGTGGGCAGTGGAGAAGCTGGGCTCACAGGAACCTATTGCAGGATTGTTTGCAAGAAGACTTCTGAGGGGACTTTGCTGCGTTCAGTGTTGGCCTGTGTGATCAAGCAACTTCTGGCAGCATAAAATGATGATGGCTGAATCAACACAACAGACCATGAGACTGGGCAGCAAGGCAGCAATTTCTCAAAACAAACAATTGCATGAACTGTGAAACTAAGTATCATCGATAGTGAACTTCATGGAGTGAATTTACCACCTGTGTAAGTATTTTTCTGAAAAGTGAATGTCACGGGGTTTCTCATGTGTTTGAAAGTAGGAGTATGGGGGATTGTCTTTGTGAAACAGTGTCTTAAAATGCAGATTTTGTGATTTATAAAAAAAAAATTCTAACTATAAAGAATTTACGTATTTAAGACATACAGTTCATTTAAAAATGCAAAGTACAAATATTTTTCTGGTCAAAAGCAATAGACAGATTTTAGAACTTAAAACATTTAAGTGATTTTAAATTTAAAGTGTATTAAATCTAGGAGACTTTTAAAATGCATAATCATCCAGGATTCTGTAAAATGGAGTAGTCTGCATTTACATGTTGAGGAGAATGGTTACATTAACGTGTTGTCCTATTTAACTGCTATTAATTATTACACAAAACCCATCAAAATCAGGTCTCAGAACCTCCTTCCATTTCTTAATCCCTTCCCTTTCCTTCCCCTCCTTCTCCCTTTTTCTCACTCCCTCCCTTTTCCTTTTGTTCCCATGAAAAACCAGCTGGGGAAGTTGTGACTCAGAACGTTTTTAGAAATCCAATCTTTGCCTCTGCTAAGGGCCCCTATTGATTTTTTTGTTGAATTCCCTTAATTGTCTGGTTCCTTATGAAATCACTGACTATGTTTCTGCGAATAATGCATACATAACTAAATTCTTTATAGTCATACTTTGTTGGTGATTAAGCTCTTTTCTCCCCTTGAATCTCAAGTGCAGGGGAGTTTCCTTCAAGTAAGAACATTCCTTTTTTTTTTTTTTCTTAAATGCACCTTCAAAGGGAAATAAAGATGAACACTTTTTTTAGCTGACTTCACAAAATGATGCCCCATTATGTCACCAATTCCAACTGGATATCAAAATGAAGTCAGGCCAAGCCACACCTAGATACACATTATGATTTCACCCATTTCCTCTCTGTTATTATTGCTCATAATTAGTTTGTCTTATAAAATGCTAATCCAGGCTCTTGCTCAGGGCTGCTGCACAGTACTGTAATTCATAATAAAAATATTCTAGAGGTATAATACCAAAAAACCCTAAAGACTAGTTTGTGTTTGAAATGTGTGGGGGAGTAGGAAGCACAGTGGGCAGCCATGCTGGCAGGCAATTGCTTTGGAATGTATGAAGTAACCTGTTTCGAAGTCTGACCCCAGGAATGATAGATGTTAATACTTTGGAATTCAACATATTTTCCTCTTTGTCTCCTTGCAGAGCTGAGATTGGCCTGAAGTTGTTTGTTTATCTGTCCACTGTATTACATTATTGGCCTCTGTACCACTACAGGAAATAATCAACGGGAGTTTTGGGAGTCTAGGTAAGTGCCTAACTTAGATTTAAGGAGCGGAAGGAGATGGAAACTAAACAAGGAAAATGACATTTCCATAGTATGTATGAAAAGAAGCAGATTCTGAGTTGGGCAATCTGGGAAATATCAGATATCTGGGATATGGTTACCATATCATACACAAAAAATCAGTATGAGGTCTGATGACAGGCATGATGAGATACACAGTGACACAGTATGGAGTGAAAAGTTTATTTCACTGAAAATATCCCAGATAGGGCATCGTTTATTGGTGTCATATTTCTAGTTGGTTTCTTGTTTTCAAAGCAGTATGACAAACACAAAAGCCAGGAATTTAGCGTCTGATCAGATTTTGGGATAAATTACTCTCATTTAGGACTTAGCTAATTACCAAAGCATTTGGCAATTGCGACCGGCAAATGGAGGCAACAGGAAGAACAAAAACAAACTGCTTGAAATGCACAGTAAAGACAAATCTGTCACTAAATTTTTGTCAATACTCAAACCCAATTTGAATTTCCACTTAGTTGTTTGAGGTTAGGGTGTTTTATTATTATTCTTGTTTTAAGTAAGTAAAATGGCTAAACCTTAGTAATGGAAGTTTATTAGTGCAACTAGGAACCTCTGTATAAAACATGATTCATTTCACATCATTCTTCAATAAATTAGGAGTCTCCAATGAAGTTTAGACCTTGTAGTAAAATCTATGCCTGTTATCCCCAAGTGATGCACCGTGAGAATGTAATCCTTAAAAAGCCTGAAAAAATGTTTTTTGTTAATATCAAGATACTGCTTGTTAAAGAAAGGTACAGTTCAATCTGATTAAAGATAATTACATTTTCCATTTCTCTTTTACTCTCTTATAGACACACACCACAAACATACTTCCTTTAGAAATTTCACTTGCTTCTCAACTCATTCCATGTATAATCAGCACTCATCTGTAATTTTCAGCATTGTACTGGAGCTTATGCAATGCAGAGTAAATAGAAGGGGAAGGAAAGGCAGATTTTCAAAAGTGTAAGGGGGGGATGAGGGCTTTGGGCTTTAAGATTCCATCCCACAACTGGGCATCATTTCATCTGCAACTTCTCTCCCTTTGTATGACCCCAGCATCTATTTTCTTTATTTAATATCCTAGATATCATAAATACCTAGATATTTAGAAGAACCTATTTCAGCTTCTTGCTGTGGACCTGGTTTATGAGATGCTTCTGGCCAGCCTCCTCTCTGGGGGCAGAAATACATACCTGGGCGGTAAATAAAACTGGTCAGGCGCCTCGTTCTGTGCCTGCTCACAGCCTGGCAAGTAGGAGCCGGTGTGGTAGTGTTATACTACAGAACTGGAAAGAAGAGGGTCAGGTGGCCAGTGTCAGTGTTGACCCTGGTGTTGTCCCAGATCTCTGGATTGACAACCGCCACTTTCCTGGTGCGTTATGTCCTGCCTTCTCTCAGAACAGCAGCATCTCCAGTAAGGCTGCTTGTGTGGAGTGGGAAGGCTGTGAATCCATGGCTGGACTGTGCTGTCAAAGGCATCATAGTTTCACTGTGCTTGTTCCTCTAAGCATATGGAAATGCCAAAATTAGAACCTAGTTCCTCTCAGGTCTGCTGCCTGGGCAGGAGGATCTTAATTTTGGGGCTTCAGTACTCATAAAAAAGAATTCAGTGCATAGGATTGACCAGTTCTCACATATTTATTCTAATGTGTACTGAAGACATTATATAGTGAGATGAGGATGTGAAAAAAGACAAGCAAGCCAGGTAAGCCAAAGTAGGTTTACCTGTCCCTACAGAGGAAACAGTTATCCTTGCAACAAGTTATACCATCACGCAGAGGAGAAAATGATGTGGTACAGAGAGGTAGGGTACCATGTAAGGTAAGGACGCAACTGCTGCAAGGAATTCAAACTGCAGTAGCCTCCATTTCCACCATTCAGTGACAGGCATCAGGTAGCTCCTGAGAGACCCTTTCTCAAACAAGTAGAATCTGAAACAGATAATGTAAGTGCAATACATCCAGTTCAATTTAGAACACCACTGGAGCTTTCACTTTTTGTGTTTTACTGTTACGAAGTCGATGTCATCAAAAGCTTCCCCAACTGTTAATGAGCTAATATAGGTTAGGACAGACTAGAATGACAGCAGTGGGAGAGAATATTTGAATAAAAATTACAAATACTGGAAAGGTAACATCTTTCAGAAATACAATTAAAGAACGGTTAGGAGATTAGATGGCTCAGCACTTTGTTCTGGGAAGGACAGAAGTTTCCTTAATCTTCTGCTCTGCCCCAGAAGCACTATTTGAAATTATCATCTAGCTCTGATACTGTCTGTTTTCACATGTATTCATGTAATTTCCATAATTATACATACAGTTCTCTCTACAAACATTTCTTCCCTTTAAAGTGATGTCTGTTTATTTCTGCTCCCTGATGTGAGACTACAGATGATTTTGCTTTCTAATGCAGGACAAAATGGGACTCCAAATTAAGAGTATTTAATGGTGCAACATAGCCCCACTCCTATTGTACCAAGCCTCGAGTCTATAGCCATATTTCCTGCATGATTGAGATTCCACTAGTTTTACCTCAAATTGATGCTTTCTTACAGAATTTACAGCTGTGCTCCAAAAAAGTACACATCTGAAAGGAAGGGGAAATAGCTGAAAACCCAGACTTAAAAAGCTCTACTTTAAGATAAAAGTTAATGTGAATTTTTCTTTAAATTTATTCACAAAATCCTACTTTAAACTGGTTGCTGTCTGACTGTACTTCTTTTAGCTTTTAGTTTGGACTAGAAGTTATCAAAAGAGCAAAGTTGTTTTGATTCAGGCTTTTGGGTGTCCTGAACTACTAATGTTTTACTTCTAAAAATCAGCCGGAAAACAGCCAGCACAAACCAAGTAGACTCTCCAAAATGAATGTGTCAACATATTGGAAGGTGTAGCTGCTAAAAACTTTGACTCCCTAATACTTTATGCACACTGGTCTGTTTTATTTTCTGTTTAGTAAGGAAGACAGCAACCACTGTGGATGTGCTTACTGTCCCATAAGTAACTTCTTAGCTTTCTGATCATACCCTACCATTTCTATATTTTGTCAGCAGAAGTCCCGATTTTAAAAATAATCCTTTACCCATCTGCTTACCCATATGTGCTGTGCATCACTGAATGTTAGTTTCCGTGCAGATTTTATGGACAATACCACAAACCTTGAATGAGTTTTTGCCCATAATTAGGATTTTACTACCACATTAAACTAATCACAGGTAAACTGTTTCATTTTGGTGGGTTATTTTGATTGTAATCAGGCATCTAGCTGGGAAGCGATTTTATAGGCAATAAATTCAGGTTATAAAGAGTTTCCTTCCCCTCCTTTTTTTTTTTTTGTATAGCAAATGTGTTATTTTAAAGGTCACCTTTGTTGGTGTAATAAAGTAGATCTCAGGCTAGCAAATGTAAAACATCCTTTGGAGTATGCATCAGTGTTTACACTGGTTTAGGGAATGTTAGCTGCTTCATCAGTTTCTACTACTGGTGATGTCATTGTGGTCAGCTATTACAGGTTGTGTGTAATAGGAAGGGAAAGAAATGTCTGAGAACTCTTCACTTGGAATCAGGCTTTCACATCATATGGTAGTGTAACATCTTGCTTTTCAGGCACCAGAAGGAGGTTGGTTTTCAAGTAATGTTAATTGAAAAGAGGTGCATGAGGAAAGCAGGGTGCTGAATTAGCTTCCTATGCACAGTATAGTCTGTGGTGTTTGGTTTTTTTAAAATGTTTTCTCTCTCCAAACTGGAGCTTAAGCACTCACAAAAATGCAACAACAAATAAAGCAAGCTATCTCTGTATATCTAGAGGAAAGACAAAGTCTCTAAAATACAAACTTAATTTCTGCATTACAGTGTTTATCCTGCTCATAGCTTAACTGAGAACCCACTGAAAAGCAGTTTCAATATGGTTAATTTCCCATACTAATCTTAGAAAGAAATGAAGCTGTTTTTCTCTTTGATGTCAGTGGTATACATGGAGGTGGATAGGATCCACAGTAAAATGGGAAACCTCTTATGTAAGATCCAGAAAAGACCTGTTAAGTTCAGCTTATCTCTGGTAAGGTGTCAAGTGTCATAAAGGCCATCAAGTCTATTAAACTGAGAAACCTAGGATTCTGAAAGAGACCGTTTTACTCAATATTGAGATAGTGCTTCAAATACCTCAATCCTTTTTTCCAGCGAGGACAGAATGTGTTTACTTTGGTATGCTTGCTGGTTAATTTTTCCTGTTTCACTTAAATATTTACACATGTAACCCTGTTGAAGTGTTAAAGCAGGATACAGTATACTAGATAGGGTCAAAATGATTTGTGATTGTTCAGTGTCAACTTCTCGTTCAAACTTGAAGTTTGCTGGGGGACCAGTTTGTGTTTATTTTTTTCAATAATGAGCACTGTTCTTTAAAATGAATAAAACTAGAAAATGATAGATGAACAGTTTTAACAGCTATCTAATCAGCAGAACCAAATTAATTCTGTGGGATTTTTCTCTTGGAGCACATCTCTCTGCATGATCCTATCAAGACTTTGACAAGTTTAGGAATAGTCTGAAGTAAACTTGTGCCACAGATCCTGATGAAGTTAGGTGGAGAAACTAGTTGAAATCTCTGAGTTGGATCCTGTACAAAGGATCCTCATGATAGAAAATCATGTATCTCTCATGTCAAACATTAGACGTGAAGTGTAAGTGCCGCTTTATTTTGTGAAAATTCAAGTTTTGATGTGTTGTGCCCTGTTCAGCTGTACTGCCTGCCTACTATAATGAACCACAGCAGCACAACATATATTTGTGCCACAACAATATATTTTTACCGCGAACCCAGAATACACTGAATATAATAAAACTAAACTTTCCATAAATTTTTAATATTTTTTCAATTAAAACAACTGTGTGCTGATACATTGTTGCTACATGAGATGGGCTAAGACAGTATCTCATGAACACAAGAATCCCAATTGTGCTGATAAATTAGGAAATGTATCTGGAATATATACAGAATTTCTTCTTGTCTGCTCCTCAATTCCTCAGTTGTTTTGGGATTTATTTTCCGTTTGGGGATGATTACTTTCTTTGCTTCAAATACGTGGTAGAGTTTTGCAACAGATGAAACTTTTCAAGTACAGTGTTGATTAAATAACCAATATTCATTAACTGAAATTTGCTGTCTTTTTTTTTTCTTGGGGAGATGGAGGTTGTTTGTAATAAGTCAGGTACTAGAGATATGTGTTTTGCAGTATTTGCCCAACTACATGTCTAGTGCTATGAATAATGAAGTATGCCTTGTGGTTCATTACCTCTGTGATCTGACTCAGATTTCCATAGCCCTTGGCATCCTAATGCAAATGGTTTATTCTTTAAACTCTGTAGTTCAATTCATCCCTGTGTTATTTTTTGTAATGTGCAGTTTGTCATCTGTTTATACAATGTGGAAACACATTTTAATTGCCTCACATAAATTTATGACAGTACTTTATGCTCTTTTTTTAGCCTTAACAGCAGTGTTCAAGCTTACATTGCAAGAATTTTTCATTAAAAACTCTTTTAGGCTACAGTATATTGGGCTGGCTGGCTTCCCTCCAGTAAATGGAAAGAGACAGGAAAAGACTCCTTGTCAGTGCTTGACAGCCCCAGTCTATTGACTGTTTGTTTAATCTAGGGTAATGCTACTTTAATAGTACTATACAATAGGCTGGGCTTCTTTATAACTTTCTGATAAGACTGGAAAGTTTGAAACCTTGATAATCTTGTTGTAACTCACAGTCTGTGGGAGAGCTGAGGGTTTTTTTAGACTAGGGAGACTTTTTTTTTTCTTCTTTTTCTGTCTTTTTTTATTCTCAGTCTCATGCCTACAATATAGCAATGGAAATTGCAAGCAGGGAATTATTCACAGTCTCAGAAGATGTAGGACAAGGATCAGTGACCTAACACTAAAAAAGGAAATGTTTAGGCTAGACATTAGGAAAAGATTTTGAACTGTATGGGGCAAATGGCTAAACTCCTGAGGGAGACTGTGAAAGCTACATCAGTGCAGCTATCAGAGGTCAGCTATGACACTAGCAGGTAGCAGGAGGTGGACGTAATGAAAACAAAGTTTTCTCATAACTTCATCCTCTGTTTTGACAACTCATTTATGCTGCTTTTTGACTCATATACAGATTGACAGGCGCAGATGTCTACTTTTTTTTTCAGGACTGACTGCCACGCAGTCAGCTTGCCTTCTCATGCAAAGCTGACTCTGGCTACAATATATAAAAAAGAACTGCTTCAGCGTGAAGCTTCTTCCCATGTTGAATCTTACATTTCACTCTAAAAGCATGTATTGGCAATCACAATTCATATGTGAAATTAATGCATGAAACTGTTTTGCTTTGTGTGAAAGTAGCTTTGAAGATGACAAACCATTCTGGAGTGGTAATGAAGCTATGAGTACTGACTTGCTTTCTCACTCAATCCTATCTTTGGGTGCTGCAATGATAAGTGCCGCACACTTGAGATTTTCCAGCTGGGAGTTCTAGACTTGGCTAGTTCTTGAAGGCTGTGTGAATAATCAGAAAAAGTATACTCAAGAGGGCAAATCAGAGCAAGAACCTAACTTGGGCACCATGAATACTTCACTGAAAAGCTGTTAAGGTTAATCTTGGTGTGTTGATGTCAACAAGATGAGAGCTGTAAATTGGCCTTATGATAGCTATTTCCATATATTTTATTTTTTTAATAGTTTGAATATTTATATTTTGTTCAATGAAAGTAAAGTTATGACAAATACAGAATCATAGGATCATGGAATGGTTTGGGTTGGCAGGGACCTTAAAGATTATCTAGTTGCAACCTGCCTGCTGTGTGCAGGGGCACCTTCCACTAGATCAGGTTGCTCAAAACCTCATCCAACCTGCCCTATCTCAACATGATTTTTAGAATAGGTTTAAAGAAAGAAGTGAGCTTTATTTGTCTGGTTTGGTAAGATATTTTTCTAGTATAGAGGAGATCTTTCAGTGTTTTCTAAAAAATACTAGAAGCTGTATTAATCGAGTCTTTGCCGGTATTTTTTTTCTCCACTTGGATTTCTTAAAGAATGCATTAACTGCTGTGTTTTTTGCAATATACTTTTTCATTTTTAAAGGTTATTTTAGGGTGGTTTCTGTGATTTTTATTGATCAGTGACTGACTAGATGTTTATGACCTTTGCTCCAGAATAAGTGCTTGAAACTGGTATTATATGGTATGTAAAGTGTAAACTTAACTTACTCTCCTCACGTTTCCTTGACTTTCAGGCACACCTGCTATGAATTCCATTTGTGGAATGGAATATATCAATAATTCAGAATCTCTGCACCAGATTTTGTGGCTCATTTGCCATATGGAGAAATGTTAAATGAAGAGGTTAAAGCAGAAACATTTTTATAATTTTCATGTATTTCATAACTAAATCAACTCTCATATTGCGAGGTTGATGTATTAATCATCTCGTACTACATCTGCTGTAGAAACACTCTGAACCAAGTAAGCTTCAGAGGGGGGAACAGATTTAGCATGTGCTGAATTTCAATTAGTGTGGTGTAATTTCTTGATTTTTGTAGTTCTACCTATTTATAGAAGCATCTGATTGCACACCACAGGAATATTTCATGACAAACTGCTTCAGAATAATATTTCAGTTTGATGCCCATTGGTTTTCTTCGATACAGAAGAAGTGAACAAATATACTGGAATATTATTAAAGTAAGTTTTAAAATAAAAGGTAGCAATGAACCAGGACCAACCATTTGGACTTTGCAGCAATTAGAAAGCTGAGTTTCAGCATCAAGACATAGGCTGACCTACTAAATTTGGTTCTCTGTCTAGACATCCTGTCTTCAGTTCTCTTTGAAGTGCTAGGGCCTGAGCAATAGGCCCTGAATTGAAGATGACATATGGATGAATCTTACAAGCAAGTGAAAGGATTAAGGCTGGCCAGACACCTCCTGCTATGGTCAAGGGCAAGGCTGGGCTGGCCTCTGTTTGCCATCAAGAAGAACTTCTAGTTCTGCTGCTGGCTGCAGCCCGGTAGGTGTTGGGTGGTGGGGACACGTGCCATACCAGACCTTGATATAAGGGATAGCCCCCTCTGAGAGCCATCCAGGAGGGGAGGCCAGGCCACGCATACGCCTAGAAGTACCGTGAATGTTGTGGTCCATTCATATGTCAGGGGACTGAGCGAAGTGCTAGGGCCTGAGCAATAGGCCCTGAATTGAAGTTGACACATGGATGAATCTCACAACCAGACAGTATGACTGCAACCAGCAGAGGATTTTTCTCTGCTGGGAAATTAGCTGATTAGCTGTGAGAACAGCCACACAGCTATGCTGAGAAACAGACCAAAGCAGATAGAGCTGCCTTCTCCTCTTTGAGTTTCTTCTGAGGCTTGGCTGACCTTGGATGGAATCCAATAAGGAGGAAAAATAACAGGTGTCCCACTTTTGAAGTTATTTTTGAGGATTGCCCGTGCAACCTGAATTACTTATCCAACAGTATAAAAGCTGGTCCTGCTTGCAGCAAACTTGGGAAAAGCCAACCTGTGGGTGGACACACCATGCAGAGTTTTCCCCTGAGGCGCCTTCCCCCTTGACTGCTCGCTGCAACCAGGATTTCCCAGAAACAGTGGGACAGAACAAGTATATTGAATGGGACAAGGGTAATGCTGGTAATGGATTTGATTGCTTATCCTTTTGGTGTCTGTCATAGTTTGGCCATGTACCTTTGTGGAGTGTATCATGTACTGCTGGTACATCTCTCGGGTATTTGCTGGGGTGGTTTGTGCATGGCTATGGTGATATTTGGGGTATGGTTGGTCTCCTCATCAATTGTTGAGGTGATGGCCTGGTTCCTTTTCTGTTATTGAGTTTGTAGTTAAGTTCGCTTTTTCTTCTGTTATATCACCCATGGTGAGTGGGTTTCTCTCTTCTATTGCCAGCCATGTAGTGTCATTTCTGCGCGCCATGGGGATAGATAATAAAATCTTTATCTGCTTAGGCATCTGCCTCCTGGTAATGGTGGTGTTTTTTTGTGCTGGGCTGGGTAATTGGCAAAACCATGTCACCTTTTAGGGAACAAAGTAAGGCCATGAAATGTGTCCAGTAGTTGAATTCAAAGGGTAGAATACAAGCTAATGAGTTCTATTGAATTATGTGGTTAAGATGAGGAGTGCTTAAACAGTACAGCTTGGATATCTTCTTGGAGATAGAAGAAGATTATAAAGAGAAAGAAAAGACAGATGAAAGCTGAGATCATGGGGAGGGTCCATAAAGTTAAACCTGTATAGTCCTATGTAATTAATTGTATGTTCATTGTTGATCTTACTGAGGTTTTTAAACTTGTTTTGAATGGTAAAAGAAAAAACAATAGGAAAAAAGCTCATGTCTTTCCTTGTTTGCTGAATCCAGCCAACATAAAAGAAATGAAGTAGCAAAAAAAAAGGAAAAATATATACACATGTATACATGCCCCAAGTTCTTCCTCAAACTAAAATTACCCAATTCTAATATAGCAGTGGATTCTGGAATAATGTTTTTATTCTCTGGCTAGATAAACTGCCGCTTTATCAGTGTCCATAAGTGCTTCAAATCACTGCTTTCACTCTTCCACTTCTGTTAGCTGTCATTATCCTATCTGCTTCACCATTCATCCTCAGTTTTGGAATATTATACAGATCTTTATCCTCTCCCTAGGAAGATCAGAGAGCTTGAAATATGTAAAATGGTTTACCCAAACTTTCCTTTACTAACTGACCTCTACATCACTCAGACTCATAATTGACAGTGCTCTGTAGTGTTACTCAAGCTAATGGATAAAGAGCTTGCAACAATGAGGCACAATACCTTAACTGTACAGTTTAATAATTCATTTTCAAAAATATGCAATATGATGTCTTTTCTTATTTAATCTAATTCCTAATTCTTAGAAGAGTTGATTTTTAGAAACTTATCTTTAGGAAGGATGTGAAGGTTAGTTAACCAAATAACTGTTTTGTTGAAATAGTTGGATGCTAAATACAAGATTGAAAGGATAAAGTAGAAAAAAAAATTCTTAGAGGAGACAGACACACTTGTTGAAAGAGTAAGTCTTGACTTCATTAAAGATGTGTCTCATAATCAAGTTTCTTTTTTTTATTGTTAGGTGGTCCAAGATAGAAGTTATTTATGAATTGTTGACACATTATTTGAAATAAATATGTCCAAATGCACAGTGTACCCAAATGATTTTGTGACTAGAGGTGGAGGCAGTCCTTCACTGCCATCTGTATTTTTTCCACCTAATGTAAAAGTTCATTTGGAAAAAATAATTAGTTCCCATTGAGACTAATTTATGTACCTAAATTTTGAATGTAGTAAGAATGAAAGTTGCATTCACTGTGAAGAAAAATTATTCATCTGTGTGTATTCAGCTGTGTTCTTATGATTTTAGGGCAAATTTAAAATATCGTGTCAGCCCTGGATATTTAAATCTTTTCATTACTCACAGTATACTGAGAAATGCTTCCTGCAAAAGCATCTCTACCCTTCATTGGAGAAACCTCCTCTGGATCTTCATTTTAAAGTGGAAGCAATTAATGAACAGAGGGTGAAATTCAATAACAAAAACCAGTAACTCAAGGCTTTCCTCGTACTATTTTTGTATGGATTTTGGAAGTAGGACTTGGAATTTTCTTGGTCTCTTCCTCTTACAATTTATGATTGCTGAAGAAAATTGGATTTAGAGAACACAGACATATTTTTGGTCTCATGATCTAGTGCAGGAAGCATACCTGTCTTTTACTTTTTAATACAGTTAGTATATTTAAGTAGTAACAATCAGTAAAGGTTGAAGCACGCAAATAAAATGGGATTTGTCTTTCCTAAAATCTCTTTTCCATAATTCCAAGCAATTATGTGAGACAGGCTAAAACATTATACTGCATTAAGAGATGACTTTCTGAGCAGAAATTGTTCCAAGTCTTCCTTTTATTGGATGTACAGTGACATTATCTTTCATTTTGACCTGGTCATCTCTTAACAGCTCTAGATCTTGAGTTTCTTTGCTAACTCTTTACCTTACAAAAGAATTCAAAGCCAGTGTTATCAATTTGACACAACAAAATGATCAGGTGATTTGAACTAAATCTAGAGCTGTTGCAACCAATATGTGAATTGCATTGTGGACAATTCACAGGTTCACAGAGTTGATGAGCACTTCAGGCTGGAAGGGACCTCAGGAGGTCTCTAGCTTACCTTCCTACTCAAAGCAGGCTCAGCTATGAGGTCAGGCCACATTGCTCAGGGCTTTGTCCAGTCAGGTCTTGAAAACCTGCAAATACTGAGACTGCACCACCTGTCTGAGCAACCTGCCCTCCTGCTTGGTAGTACACATAGTGAAAGTATTCTGAACAGCTCCTCAGTGTGTAAGCATAAAAACCTACTTAGGATAGGGTAAGCCACTGCTAAATAACATGAGATTTAATTTTATATGAGAGCATATTGTTTAACACGTACACTCATAAAAGGAATGTTTTCCTTATAATTCATTTATTCAGTCCAGAACAGTCCCTTGAAAAATCTAAGCAATGAAAGGATCCCCATCCAGCAGTTGTGAAAACTTTTTACTCCATGAGAGCCTTAACTTACATTGTCACCCAAGGGGAAACAATACTGCAATTCTGTGTGTTCTGGGTAGTCGGGCAGTAGCTGCAAATGGAAGATACATTTATTGTCTTGTATATCCTTGCCAGTGTGGGGTCCTGGGTTTGGAAAACAGTTAAAACACAATGTTTCCCATAGATTCAAATGCTTTAAATCATGCATCCCCCCACTTTCAAATTACAGACCAGAAAACTTCTAAAGGTTCACAGTTACTCAGATAAACACTTGAAAGTTTAAAACAGCTGTTGAACAAATAATGAAACAAGACTATGATTCAAGATTTCACAATACAAACTTGGTACAATTTCATCAGTATTCATTTTTTCTCCTTGAGTGAAAAGCACAACAAAAAGTGAAAACAAACACCAAGACATCCTAAATGTCTAGAAACCTCAGTAGAAAGTTGTAAATAGTAGCAAAAGAAGTGGATTTCACAACGGAGCTTATTATTCAGATGAAAAGTAGGGACTTGCAGAGAGGTAGAGGTAAGATTACTATTTCTGGGAGGTCATTAATTGCCTGGTGCAAGGAGGATATTTTTAGAGACCAGTTTATCTGGATGGAGAAAAAAGGGACAAACAAGCCATAGATTTCAAACCAGACATATTCAAAGCATACTATTATGGACAGACATAATGTACAGGCATGTACTTGTAGGGGCATCACTGAGAATCAAATACTGGCATGAAATCTAATGATACCCACCTCTGTAAAACATTCTGCATTCCTGAGATTCTAGGAGCCACAGATAGAATGCAGTCCATTACATACGTTATTGTGTATCTTTGCTGAGGTAGAAAATCCAGAGCTGTTTCTGTGTGTTGCATATTCCAGTCCTTCAGTTTATCCCAACAGCAGAGATAAAGTTCGCACATTCTATTTCTTAGCCAAAAAAAGCTGCTTAGATTGCTAAAATGAGGCAAAGCCACTGTGGAATAAATCAGTATGAAGGGTAATTAGAAGTTTGTATTAATATTGCTTTACGATGTTATAAATAAAGCTAGCAATAAATGACAACATGCTATTTTATGTGAAGGTTTATTGATAAGCATTCATGAGGTCTGCACAGAAAGTTACTCTGGAAAGAACACCTGTCGGTGTTTTGCATGAAAGTGCACTTTTGCATAGTTGATATAATATTCCATGAAATTCTGAAAGGATTTTGCAGGATGTTTTTAAAGTCTTGTTTATCTGGACATTGTAGCAGATAAAGAAACTAAACCACAAAGGAACAAGAAGACCTCACTGATTCTTTGTCCAGAGGGCTCACAAGTTCCTCATTTTCCAGACTGGTAAGTTCATAACACTAAATGCAAGTGCATATACTGGTCTGAAAAGTGGAGCTCTCAATTTTCAACTAATATAAAGCTACTCTAAGCCCCTTTACAGAATTCTTAACATAGCAACATGAATATTAAGATTTTTGTCTGTGAGCCATGGCAAGAAAAACAAACAGAAATGTATTTTTTTCAGTCAAAACAACAACAAAAAAAAATGTGTTAATTATCACATAATTTTCAGCTTTATCCTTGCACTAGCTAACAAAAATACATTCATTCTGCTTGGTCAAAACACTTTATTTCACGTGTTCACTTTTGTAACCTTAAGTAATATTTTGGCAAAATCTAGATTCCTAGAAACTGTTTCAAATCCTTTAAATACTTAACTAATGAGTAGTCTAATTCTTATTAAGCTTCCGGAACTGCATGCTTTGTACACATTCATCCTCAACTTTCACCCAGAACCAGTAATAAAATATTTGTTCTTAAACCCGTCTTTAGTAAAAGACTGACATTTTTTGACCTAAGTTTTGGTTTAGGATAATTCTAGGGAGGAAAGGACATGAAGTGTTGCTTTAGAAAAGAAAATTGGAATGTATTTGAAGTTGTTCATGGCTTGTAATGCCAAAAAAGAGCCCTAAGGGAGATGGATCGGAGTGCAGGGAATATGGTCACAAGAGCAGAGTAAACACAACTTCTCATTTGACTCCATAGTTTATCACAGTCTCACCTGTCCAAATAATATTTTGTCTTTAATGTAAATAGAAGTAGGAGCATATTTAATCTATTGACTGCAGTACCATAACCTGTGTAAACAGTATAAACCCTAGTTTGATAATTCCTCCTTTTCTTTTATCCAGTTCAGATCTTCTCTTGACAATGTGTAATAGTATTTTTAATCCACCGGGTACTTTGGGGCAGATGAGGGATGTGATTTTTGCTGTGGTTGTTTTTTTTTTTTTTTTAACTGGTTGTATTTCTACATAAATTTTCAAAACTGAAAATTCCTGGCTTCTGTTCTAAAATGATTCAAGGAAAGGACCCAGAAGAGAAAATAGAAAAAAAAGGATGACGTATTATTAGAAAATTATTTTAAAGATAATGCTATTATCAGTGAGTACAGGCAACAGATTTTTAAAACTGAAAAGCTGAAAATTATACATGCATAAATTAATCTCATTCAGCTCAAGTGAATGCCATATGAATTTTTACAATGGTAGTAACTTTATCTATGATGAAAAGAAGGGAACAAAATCATAATACACCATGTTAAATTGGAACATCAATACAGAAAGCTGATTTTAAGCTCCTCAGGAAAACTCAGAAAGCTGACACGTTTAAACAACTCTTAATACTGCATCTTTTAGAACATGAAGGCATAGTTGATCAGTTTGTTGCAGTCTGCTTGAGCCATATCAGTCCACACAGTTGAGGTCCAAAGAATTTAGATAAATGTGAGCTAAAAGAAGTAAAAGGGTAGAAGAAGAATGTGGAGAAAAAAGGGAAACCAAATAAATGTTCTTACATTCTAAATAAATATTTGAAAGCTCCTTTAGTGTTTATAGTGAAAGAACTACCCTCCATCGGCAATCACAGGTTTCCAGTTTGCTTGACTTTTTTTTCCACTCACTTTCAGCAGGTGGTGGGAGGAAAGACTTAACTATGATTAGCATTCTCCCATAGGAAGCATTAAAAGTATTAGTAAATATTTATTAATTTGTACTTTCAGAAAAATGTAAAAGAAAATTATCTTGAGGTACATGACAAAAATCCCATTTCGCCTATAAACAGGAAAAAGAAACTGTTCCTTTTCCAGCTTTGTGTGAGAAAGAGTGTGTGTGTGTGTTAGCTTTTAGTAATCAGGTGGCAAAGCAGCACTGCTGTATTAGTCTACAGACAAGTCACTTTATTCACAAACAGAAGTTTGACTTAGGTATGCGATTCTTAGCAGGATTTTTTTTAATGATAGGTAAGTTATTCTAAGATTAAACCAACTGGACTGGAAGTTCCTAGTGAAGAGTTTCCAAAAAGGGTAGACTTTGTTCCTTCATTGTATTATAGTTGTACAGAAAATATAGGTAACACAAAGGAAAGGGAGACTGAGACCATAAACAAGACCAACAATTAATAGTTGAGAAGGGCTGTGTTTTGGTCTCAACTTCCTGTTTTTCTGAGTTATTGTGTACTCCAAGTGTCAGTTTATTCATCTGAACAGTGAAGATAATGAAGTTTATCAACAGTAAGCTTTTGAAAAGCTGCAGGTTATAAGCACTTGACATAATCATGTCATGTGCCAAATCAGTGATCATTATTCCTGATCCTTTAGGGATGATTGTGTAACTTGCTTCTAATTGTATTTGTCTTGTCCACGCTAATTCCTGTGAATCAAAGTTAGTTAAAGTTGAAGCTTGTCATCTCTGGCCCTTTGATACTGTGAGTCAGGCTGACTGTATTTCAGTTCTTCATTTAATCGTATTGTATGTGAGTATCATTAATGGTCATAACATTAGCTTGATTGCTCTGCTTCTAATCTAGTCACAGAATTTGATTCTTGTGTGAACTGCTGAGGCTGCTGAGATTTCTAAGGTGGTTTTTTTTCCTTTTTTTTCTTTCTTTTTTTTCCTGGCCTTTTATTGAACTGTTAGAAATTTCAGGAGGGGAAAGGAAAAGACAAAGGTGTAAAGCAACTGGGTCCAGAAGAGTCCATTGCAAAAATAATAAAATACCTTGGTGGGATAAAGTCTGTGTTCTTAAGACTGCTCTTAGGAGACCTTTGTCTGAGGCCCAGGAGTCTCCTTCTGTATCACTTAATTGAAATCAGAATTAACAACAGGGAAGCTTGCATATTATCAGTATGATCAGGACAAAGCCTGTGGTGCTGAGAGCAGACTTACAATAGAACGGATTGTGGTATAATGTGGGAAGATAATGCAGAAAGGATACAAAGGTCCACAGGGACAAAAGCAGAATACTTTAGGTTTAAACCTAACATATATTAGGTAACCTACATTTAAAAAGAGGCAGCTGGATTGTAAACCTGCATAGATTTTACTTATTAAAAGGAATGGTTCTGGTTTTATTTTGATGGTAGCACAAGGCTTTTCTGACAAGAAAACTGTGGATAACCAGCAGCAGCACCATCGCCCCAAAACCTGAGAAGCAGTAGTTCTGCTGTACAGGAAGAAATTATTTTCTGAAATCTAATTTATAGAAGCTTTTTATTCACTATGATTTTTAAATAGTTTCCCCGTATAGTGCTTCTTTTCACATATTCAAAGGAGGTGCCAAAGCTTCATGGAAAACTGTAATACTTCTGTTGTTCACACACATGTATTTTCTCAGTGAACTGTACCACTGGTAAAAGCTGCCAGATTACCACCCTCGGACACCAAAAATCTCTGTTTACTCACCTAGTAGGCAAGACATGACCAGTAGTGCCTCATGCTTCCTTCCAGACACAGGCTGAAAGGTCAGGCTGTTGTCCTGGAAAGCCCTATCTGTAGAAAAGAAAAATAGGGAAAAGTCCACCTATAAAGTGTAATCAACCCTTGGATTTAAAGACACCTGAGACTTTGAAATAGACTACACAGCTGAGAGATGTGGTAGTGATTTTTCTAAAATGCACTATTGTGTAAGTATTTTAAAGGAGATGGAGTGACTTCAGCAGCTGTGACTTATTTGTATCATCTTCTCAAGAGCAATAAACTTAAAATTTATTTATTTCTCAGGCCTAGGTTTATAAGTCATGGGGAGTTCTTTCAAACAAACTTCTTGTTTGCTGCTGGAAATACCCTGCTTAAAAAGCCTCAATGCATTTCAGAGTGTAGGTCAGTGTAAATAAGGTGGAGGAATACAAGGAAGCACGAAATTAAGCATAAAAGACAAGATAATGTATTGGTAAGGAAAAGAAAGCACAGGCAGAATATGGAGTAAGGACAAACATCAGAAGTAATGTAGATCCTGATTTTCCGGTAAGTATGGTATCAGATACGTTATAACTGGAGGACAATATGAGGATAGTGTGTGACAGGGAGAACCACTGGGCCTCACAGGCAGAGCGGGTAAAGAGTAAAGAAATGAAACCTTGTAGTGGTATGTTTTATTCTATGCTCTGAGAAGGCCATTCTTGGCATCACAAGGAAACCTTATAAAGGTAGAGAGAGAATGTAGTATTTCTTTCACTCAAATTTATTGTAGAAGTCAGATTATCTTCCCTGCTTGGCATTCTCTCATCTTAGCAGAGAGAGAGGCTTTTGTAAAGTGGGAACTTAACTGGAGAAGGGACAAGGTGGTCTATAAAACCTAATTCTCCACTGGTGCATTTGCAGTATCTCTATCATAATATATTTTAACACCTTTATCAATGACCTGAGGAAGCAAAGGAGTATGGTCTCCTCAGATGACACCACACTTGGACAAGTGGTAGGGCAAGAAGTGGAGGAAAAGGTCAGCATGACTCCATACACTCAGGGATGGGGCTGCCATCCAGAGGGACCTAGGCAAGCTGGTGGAGTAGAGCTAACAGAAAACTTGTGTAATTCTGCAAGGGAAAATACAAAACCTGCATATGGGAAAGAATAATTGTATCTTTGCTGGGATAAATCCTCAGCTTACCAGCTGAGCATGACATGGCTGTTAACCATCTCAGCTGGAAAGACTCTAGAGATCATGGTGGGCAACATGAGGCTGCAGTGTGCCCTGATAGCAAAAGAGGTCAGCAGCATCTTAGGCTGTATGAAGAGGAGCACAGTCAGCAGATTGAAGGAAGTGATTATCCCGTTGTAGTCAGGATTCTTTAGACCACTGAATCCAGTTTTGGCTCCCACAGTACAAGAAAGAAGCTGTCAAACTGAAGAAAGTTCATTAGAGGCCACCGAAGTTGAGGTGTTGGAGCAGCTGCTCTATTGGGGGAGGCTGAGGGACTCCAGGCTTGTTCAGCCTAGGTAAGAAAATGGTCTCGGGGAGGAACCTAGTACCTATATGAATGTTATCAACAAGGTGGGACCGGGCTTTTCACTGTGTGGTTTATGGCTGGAAGATAAGAAACAGCAGGTTTAAAGGGAAATGAGAGAAGTTCTAACTCGATAAGAGGAAAAGAACATTTTCACCATGAGGGCGGTGAAGCAGTGGAGTAGGTTACCCAGAGACCTTGTGCATTCTCCATCTGTGTAGACTTTCAAGACCTCACTGGGCAAAGCCCTGAAGAACTTGATCTGGCCCTGTTTTGAGCAGTAGATTGGACCTCAGGAGCTCCTGAAGTCTCTTCCAACCTGAATTATCCCATGATTGTCTGTCTTTAAAGCTCTGCTTTAAAAAGTCTCTAGACCTTTCTGTGGCTTACTCAGACTATATCCTTCACCATATAAAAGGTTTTTAGAAATTCAGAAATTGATAGTGATAATAAATCTGGAGAGAAGTAGGAAACCTGTTCTTTAGGGTGGCTGTCTCTAAGCAACTCTCAAAATCTGTATTTTCCTTTTTGTTTTACAGTAACGCTTCCTAGACGTGAATCTTCCTTCTTTCATTGCTTGCTTTTTTCCTCTCTTCCTACATTTTCTTAGTGATTTTTTTTTTTTTCAACATCCTTCCTGGTTGTTGTTTTAAGAGTAATGCAAGTTTTGGACTTTCACCAAACATGACAAGAATGATACTGTTTTTTCCAGCTCAAGTCTTGCTGGATGTGCAAACAGATAAAATAAGAAATATAGATTTAAATTTTATTTTTTACTTTTTAGGTAACAGGGAAAAAGAATGACTTTTTTTCCTGATTATAGTAGTCATTTAGATAGAGGATCAGAATGTCCTCAGTCATAAACACTTGAGCAGACATAAACATTCTGTAAGACTTTTATTTACACAGAGAAAGGAAATCAGTTCCAGATTAAGGCATCTCACTGTAGGTGTCTAGGCTCCTGTTACAATCAACACATTCAGCAGAGCCTGGAGAGATGTCTGGTTTAGAATGAGCTGAGACACATCTTCGATGCTATTGACTGCATTGTCCAGATATTCCCAGACCATAGACGCTTAACTCATATGTGGATACCTATACTGAATCTCACCCAAATTGACACAGTTTTGTAGTTAACTCAGTAATTTTTTTTCCTAAATTATTAACCTATTGTCTATCTACTTCATCATATATGAGATTGCATATCTGCACAGATACATCCATTTACCATCCAAAAGAATACAATTCCTTTTTATGTGCTTTTATTTCACACATTTTCTTATACACTGTTTTACACTATTTTCTTATGATACGTGTATTTGTACTTTTGCTTTCATATGAAAATTGTGTATGTACTTGATCACTGCACACTAGTGTTCTCAAAGGGTATTTTGTACATTAACTTTATGTAATTTGGTACTTTAAATTATCTAAAACCTGTTTGAATAAAGATCTCTCTAGGACAGACTAGAATTGCTGGAAAGGAACAGTGTTAAGCCATATGTGTGCTTAAGGTGGACAGCAGCTTCATAGGGGTGATTCAGCTAGTTTTGGTATTACTTACCTTTGGGGAATGATTTAAATCAGGAAGCATATAACAATGTAAACCTGGGTTAAGTATATCATTACCAGGAGAACTTACAGCTGTCTGTGGCATCTCAAACAAAAAAAAATTGAATCTAAGTAAGCCAAAAATACTGACCTAAAGATGATATATAAGATAATGAACAGAAACGGGCAAAGTTCTATGAGATTATAAATTAACTGTGGGAGGAAAGAAAGACTCATCTTTTAATGCTACTGTAAACAAAAAAGTTCATGACTGGAGTGCTGTGCAGTAACATTCCAACCTTATGATCGATTTTAGAAGGATCTCCTGTTTAGCTGTAGACTTTTTTTTTTCATAAAAGCTCAAAAGATATAAATTGTCCATCGGGGGAGAAAATCATGCAGTGATGACAGAGAGGACAAAGGCAATGAAGAATAATCTTTACTATTTATGTATACCATGACATCTTAAAATACTAATTAGGATTCCTATACTTTTCTGAGGCAAAACAGAGATTTGGAGGATTTTTATAAATAGATGAAGTAACTGAAGAAGAGTCAGTATTTGACCTTCTACTTATGGCTGTGAAATCTCGTTTATGTTTCTCTGTTAAGTCCTGTGTTAGGCCTTCTCAAACCCTTTAAGAATTATGTAACTTATTTCTCCCACAAATTTATTGACTTAGCTATTAATAGAAAAGTCTTTTGCAAGAAGGTATGCTGGTTAGATGTTGCCCTATCATTAGTTTCTAGATATTCCTAGATTCTAGGTAAATAAAGTGCTTAGTAAACTTCATTATTTGCTATTACCTACAATTATTTTGATTTAATATTACCTCCAAAGAGGGTAGATTCAGACTAGATATAAGGAAGAAATTTTTTTACCATGAATGTGGTGAAGCACTGGATGAGGTTGCCCAGAGGGGTGGAAGACATCCCATCCCTGGAAGCATTCAAGGTCAGGTTGGACACGGCTCTGAGCAACCTGATCTAATTGAAGATGCTCACTGCAGGAGGGCTGGACTAGATGACCTTTAAAGGTCCCTTCCAAACCAAATATTTCTATGATTTGTTGCAAAATTAGCTTTATTGACTGGATTAATCTTTCCTCCTCTGGGTTTTTCTTTAATCTTACATGTTAATTTGACAAGTGCAGAAATGCATGTCCTTCTATTGCTGAAGTGTTTGTAAGATTTGCAATGTAATAAAATAGGCAGTCTTATTAAAAACTGTAATCTTTGCTTAAAACAACACTTAGCAGGTGCATGTCCAGCTTCTCAGTTCAAGTGACTTCAGATTCATAGTCTTCTTAAATTGGTCAATGGGACCCATGCAGACCGAGGCTTGATAAAGTCATCAAGAGACATGGATGACTGTCTGCTATCATCTTGACTGATCCACATACTCCACTCTCTAATGTGACAAACAATCAAGTAATGGTATAACTAATCTGATACTAAGCTTATGTACTAAACTGGTACATATCTGAAACATATCTGTAATTGAAAGACTTCTGCCTATCTCCAATTCATAAGCTAATATATATGGCTGGTGTATATGTCTGCAGATGTGTTTTGTCTTCAGTGTCAGAAGTAAAATATTAATTTCTATGTAAGAAACAAATCTCCACTGTTATAGGTATTATAACTTAAAATTCAAGTAAGTATTGTCATTATTCTTAGAACTGACAAAAAATCTAGCGAAAAAACTATACAGTGTCTTAAGCAATTAATGTAGAAATAGACTTCATAAACGTGTCAGGATATTAAGTAGATGGCTATAGAAAGTGAAGAAACAGAGAAGAAACTCTATTACTTAACACTGATCTTAGCGGAGAGAATAATGATTTAAGTTTTATCTCAGTGTGAGACAGGAGTTGTTCTTGTTAGAAAAAGAGTCGATTTTCTGGGAATGCAAATTGAGATTTAATTTATCAAAGGAAAATATTAACTAAAATCAGCTGGATGGGTGCAGGAATGAGGGTTAAGGTGGTTTTCCTTCCTTTGATTATAAAACCTATGAAACTGTTGCTCTGTCTCCAAAGGCATGCCCAGTTGCTTGAACCATTTAAGAGAGCACCATAGCAATCCCTTCTGAACATAGTACAGATAAAAGTACTGCACTGGAAAGACAAGATAAAGGAGTGAAGTTTTTACCTCTCACAGACCTGAAAGTAAACTGCGAATTTCAAATAAATCTACAAAATTACTAGCACAGTATGGTGACAAAATATGCTTTTTCAGTTTACCCAGCCTGTTTTGTCCTTTGGCCTTGATCGTTTGCCAAAACCTCCTACCTGCTTGATTACTAAATGCATTTAACAATAATAGCACTAGGCTTCATTTTACCTGCACAGTATAAACAAGGTCCATTGACAAAGGTGGATTTTTAGTGTAACCTGGAACCTAAACCTAGTTTTAACATTAACACTAGCCTGATAAGTCCTATTGTCCCTAGGGTAATCATGAACTGTTCATTCACAGTCTTCCTACCTTTTGTTTTTGCACAGACAAGTAATTAACTTTTTCTTTTTTTTTTTTTTTTTTTTTCTGGAAAATGGTCTTTAATCTTTTTAATTATTTCCAGCCAGTCACTATTCCCACTGCTGTAACCATATTCCATATATCCCCTCCATTACAGAAATCCTCATCCTACCCTGTAGAGCTCAAACATTCTTGGGTGTGAAGATTGCCTAATACGGCCTGCAATAAGAAAATACATTAATCTGTAATCATTGTCTTATCATCTATCAATATTTTCTACCTCAGATGCCACTCATCTTTACTAATCACAAAATATAAGATCTAGTAATGAATTTATCTTTGTGCTGTCTGAAATCCTGTAAAAAGGAACCTGCAGGAATGACTGCAAAACATTAAAGAATACAGAACATATGTTTTCCTAAACCATTTTAAATGAAATCAGTTTATGCAATAGAGATTTTAATTGTGATATACCTTTCATTCCTATAACTACCTAGTCATATTTCCACAGATACCTTGACTCATTTAGTGCAAAAGATAAACCTGTTCTGGAGTTTAATCAGGTTTGTAAAATAAATTAGGAACATCCAATTAACACCTCTAATCTGAGCAATTCAAAAGCATCCTGGAAAGCTGTGTTCTATCTCTTTGGCTGGCACAGATCACTAAAATGGAACCTTTCCTTAGTGTTTTTTTCCCGGAATCAGGTTCCTCATTTCTACAGTAGAGCACTTGGAGATCTGATGTGCTGCAGTGACAAGCTGTCAGTGCCACAGATGAAAAACACTGTGCTCTGAACACTTTGTATCCTGTAAATTGTTAAATACACAGGCAAGGAATATCTAAACATCTCTACTTAAACACCTGTTGACTACAATCTCTCTGTGCATCAGATTCTTTTTCAGAAAAAAAATACAGCTTTTCTCTGTTGTTTCACATGAATAATAAATGCATATGATAAAAGAAATATTGAAGGAAATAAAGTGTTCTACAAAGGAAAACTATAGCCCCATATAGATCTTGATAAGGAAGTTAAGAGAGCTGTAATGGGTAAAGGGTTGAATAGTGTTTGGTAAATGAGACATAAGGCCTTATAGCAAAAATCTGTGATAAAGCAAAACCTAAATGGCTTTGAATCAGGCAAAGGTTATGTATACCATATATACTTATGTATACCACATGTACTTAGAGGTAGTCTTAGGGTCTTTGGATCAGAAATTGTGTTGTACTGTGTATACACAAGGGATGCAGAGTAAGATGTTATAATGACTCTTAATTATTGCACTTTCCAATCCTGAGTTGCCTGAAATATTGTGTTACTTATCACAGAAACTTATGCTGTCTTTCAAAAGTAATCTGTACGTGTCAATTCCCTGTTTGTAATTCCTGTTACAAATACAAGAACCTAAGCCTAGGTTTTAATAATCAGTCTTAATTTAGAAAGAAAGAAAAAAACCTAAGCAGCTGTATTCAGAAAATGGTGCCCACTGATTTGCAATCAAAGCTATTAAGTATAAACATGTCAGTACATATGCTAAATGTCACATGCAAGTGTGGGAAGTACAGTATATATGGACCTTGCGTGGGAAGTACATTTTATAGTCCCTAGGTATCTATGCTATACTTTTATCTAAAGATCAAACTTTTTTTCAGTACTAAAAATCCTGAGTGCTTCTATTCTCCTTTGCAGCATACACTAGAACTAGTATATAGTATGCAATAAGGGTCTGCTCTTTCCGAGTCTGCAAATCTGTGACAATATCAAAGCTGCCAGTGCTAGAGCTGTTGACCTTCATTTTGAGTCTTTTTTTCCTTCAGTTATTTTAGATAAAACTGACACATATTTTAATAGAATTTATTAATTTCGGCTTTAATGGATACCAGATTTGTCAGCTCTCAAGAACAGGGACCCCTGGTAACTGTCAAATTAGAATGTCATAGAATAAATATCATGTACGACTAAGACATAATTGCAGTGTGTTTGGATCATTTTACTTTCTATCATCAGTGCACAAGATGAATGCATTCAGACACTGGTGTAGTAAATCTCACAACAGAATGAAAATTGAAGGTTTATCTCTTATGCAATCTGTTTTATAAGTAAAAATATTTTTGAACTTTAGGAAAGAAAAAATATTTAAGATGATAGGGATGAGGAAAACAAGGAACACCTGATTAAGGCAGTGGCAGACAGTCCATTTTACTTTAGGGTTTTGATGAATGATTTTTATTAACAGCAGACATAATTCACAGACAGGTTTTAAGCAGTTGAAGGGTTCCAGGGGAAAGACAATAGCATCCATTTGTCTGTAATGTAGAAACTATAAAGAGTATCTGGATTACTACTGTTTTTCTTTTTTTAATGAGGAAAACAAAAAGCATAATTAAATTATTTGTGGATTGACATTTCCAGGAATTAAATAGTGCAAATTTGGATTAATGATACCTCAAGTCTATTGTGATATGTAAGGTTATTGCTTGCCATGTCTCTGGTTTATGCATTGTAACACACATGCAGCTGTGGACACCATCAAATTTTTCATTATGCTTTTTCCTTGTTAAAGCAAGAAAGAGAAAACTGGGATTCTCTTGCACTCAAAGCAAAAGCTTTTAGACTTGGGATAAATTAGATATTTCACTGGCTCTTGATAGTATGGATTTATGGAACAATTGAAAAGCAATGATTCTATTTAGAAAAGGTCAGCAAGATACCTATCTGTTGACCACTGGATTACAATATTTCTAAGGTACATCACTAGCAGAACTAAGAATCTTTGATTCTCATTCTGAAGGTTGTCAGGTGATATATGTTCACCCTTCTACAATGCTGGGCAAATCCCTCTACGGGTTGACATAAGTATGGTTTTTTTATTTAAAGATTATTAGTTTATCTTAAATGTGGGAGAAAAAAAAACTTATGCCTTAAAAAAGGGATTTTTTTTTTCTTTTCCTGCTTTTGTAACTTTTATCTTTCCTAAATAGAAGACTGCCTCATAGGAGGGCCCAGCCATGGCTCAGAATTAATCAGCCTATGCAGAGAGAGAGATGAAGTGCTGAAATGCATAGCAGGATGTGATTTATATTTATATTGAGACAATTTTTGTTATTCCTGTACATCATCTTAAGCTCTGCTACTTTATCAAAATCTGTATATTAATTCGTAAGAGCCTAAAAGGTAGACCCTAGACAGACTTCATGAACTTTTCAAGAACAGCTGTGTAAAGTCTATATCAAGGCCAGTTAGATAGTATACATTAACTATTGTTGCATAGGCTGTCTCCAGATTAAGAAGCAGGTGTGCACTCAGTCTGTCCCTGGCCTCCCCAGCATTGATCCTGGTTATGGATATTAATGCTTTGTGACTCTTTGCTAGCTTGCAATCTGTTTCTTCTTCATGTAGAAACACTACTTGGTGGAGGGAAGGGCATTGAGAGGAGTCAACTGCATATTTGGATGCATAGTCAGGTTTATAGTCAGCAATTGGGATATGCATTAATGCTGTGAAACCCAGAAGTGCTCCCATGTACCCGATTTTGGAAAGAACAAGAACTACTTGAACAATGTTGGTGTACTTCCTGACAAGGCAAAGACAGGCTCTCTGAGCTCTATGACCTTCCTTCCTGCTTGCCTGCCTGCCTGCCTTTCTTTCCAACCTACTGTCTTTCCTTCTTTCTATCATAACTGTTGAGATCTGTCTTGTTTCTCTCAAGTCTGTTTTCATCTGAAGAGTAATGTCTGAATTAATTCAGAAGAGAGCTGGAGGTTATTTAATGTTATGGACAGCTAGCGAACGAGGGCACAGGAGAAAAGCAAAGTAAACCATTTCAGATAAATTCATTGAAGGCCTTACAGGATAATGTTTCTGCAGCATCCTGTTCTGGGACACCAGGTACGAGTCTTTGTTTTCATGCAGAAACTCATTTTATTTTCGTGAGCACAGGAGTTTTCCTCAGTTAAATTGAAGCCCAGGGTATTAAATCTTTGGAAGTTTATCCATGGAAGCATGCAAGGTTCAAGAATATATAATGAGAAGTGCAGAGGAACGTTAGCAGTACACTATGCTGTTGGCTTATAATGCAATTTGAGATTGCCCGGTCTTCTACACTCTGAATTGCATATCATGTTTAAGTCTGAAATTTAGTTCTTGTGCTATCCCTGCTATTACTCGGGTTGTATAGACCAGTACAGATAGGTGTGTCTGGCCTCTTCATAAGATGAAGGAAACAGAAGAACTGTGTTATAACTCCTCTGGTATAGTATTTTTTGCCTTTGGTTTGCTTGCAGCACATCACACTTTTAAAAGCTCTCTTGACTCCCATACATTTTATGGTCTTTTTCTTGCCACTTTGATTTTGTTGCACTTACACAACTCCTTTGTTCTACCAGTTCCTTTGCTTTTAGATTTCATTTCTCATTCCCAGCTTTATTTTATAGGCAGTGTTTTGTTTTTTTTTCTTAACACCTATTTTGGACTATCTCACTGCTCAGTGTTGATGACAATTTTTCAGCTCAATTAAAACCAGGAGGAGACACAGCTCAGCCCTCCCTGAAATTCTGCTCTCTACTCTTCAAAACAAGTACTGAAAAAGCAACCCAAAAACTCCCTGAAACCCACAACCTCCTCCAAACATTGCCCAATTATGAAAAGTCAGGTTTTACTTTTCCCTATATTGAACATTTAGCTGAAGTTTGGAGACAAAGTTCATCTTGAAGGATATCTTTTTAAATTAATGGTAATATTTAAATAAAACCTTCATAATTGGGGCTACTACTGAACATCTGTCAAAAAGCCAGACTTAGCAACACTCTTGATTTGTGGCTACTATCCTTTTCACTTACCGAAGAAGACAGTGATGATCTTTGTATGTACTTTGGGATAGAAGAGAGTGGAGACTTGTACCCTCTAGGTAGACTGAAATCATTGTATCTGGTCAAGAACTACAAAAGTAATAGAGCTTATTTATGATTTTTTATAAGCATGCAAAAGTGTTTACTCTTAAAAGAATACTCCAACACAAAAATATACTTTCTGTCTATCTTTGGGATTTGTACAAGGACAGGAAATATTAGGGTGATAGAGACAATATATGTTAATTATGATGTGTCATGCTTAGAAAAAGTTTTTCATTCTTTGGAATTGTTGCTATGATGATAGTTAGGTACAAATGTCCATGCTGACTTTCACATTGACTTGGAATAAAAAGAAAGAGAAAAAGAGATCTGCCTGTATATCTGTTCTCTTCTAGCTTAGTCCAGTTTGAATGGCTTCTAGTCTTTTCAACACTGCTAATACTCATATTCTTTATAAAGCCACCGTAAATCGTACTTTATTAAGCTGAAGAAAAACAGAACCATCTGAATGGCCAAAGGGGAATATTGTTGAATAGTTTATTTTCAAAATGGTTATATTATAAGCAGTAGTGGTAGTATTATACAGTGTAATCAGCTAATGCCACTTGTCAAAATATACCTTAAGACTGTAGAAATGTGTAAACCACCAAGAGGCTGGAGTCAAAACAGCCTGTTCAAATGACATTACCTAGATTAAACTTGTTGCATTCCAGGAAGATACAGAGCTCTTTAAATCTAGCTCAAATTAGAGAGTATGAATGACTTTGTTTTGTGCCAGGTCACACAAGCATACCTTGCCTCTTAACTCCAAAGAACTACATTTATTTTAGTTTGTGTCACTGAACCCAGGACAGTGTGGTAGTATATGGCAAGTTGAAATATGTTTGCACCTAGCCTAAGGATCAACAGTACTTGTATTTTATGTGTATATTTGCAAAGTCTATGCTGCATTTGTGCATTTCCCTCCTAATAACAAGAAGAGTTTGCTATATTTAAAGAGGTTTGTGCTGTGTGCATTTGAGGCATTTGCATTGATAGCAAATTCACTTTCAAGCTTTAGGTTATTTACACTTTTTGAAAGTAGAATTTTGAAATTGGATTTTTAATTTCTTTAGAACTCAAATTTTAACTAAAACCAATATTGTAAATATTTTATTATATATATTTTAAGTATCTATTTAAAATAATTAGAAATAGTTATTTTTTCACATAGTTATGAATGCTTAAAAGTACCAATCAAAAGATGAAGATTTCCACACAGTTTCATAAACCAATTAAAAGATAAAATATATAAATTCATATGTCATCCCATTTTCTAGTAGAAAGCTGAAAAATACCTGAACAGATGAATTATACTAGACAAGTGAATTACAAAAAGATATTTCTTTTTTTAAATTTCTCTGTCTAAAACAAAGCTTATGATTGACAGTGACTGAGAACATTTCTCTGTTTTCTGGTTTTTAGTTCATACCTTGTTTAGAAAGAGATTAGGACTGAAAACAGGTTTTTATTTTCCCATATAATGGCTTGGAGTAGGAGATCACATAAACATTTGACCTATGCACTTTCATTATATTCTTTAAGCAAATACTCACAATTGTGCATGAAATGACTTTTAATAGCCATTTAGGTATATTTAACTGCTTTGCCATATTTAGTTACCAACAATGATATTGTTTTGTTAGTAGTGGTAATTTTGAATTATTGTCTCCTTTTTTAAGCCTTCCTTGGTTTTGTCTTCTCTACTTCTGACTCCCTCCTACCTACCTTCCCCTTCCTTGTGTACACGGCTCCCTATCACCCCCCTCTCCTAGCTGCAATCAATAATGAACGTGTACTCCCATCTGTTCAGAAAGAACAGAGGCCAGACCAGATGTGACCTGTGATTTACCAAATGGGACGCAAACACAAGGAATGTGGTCTGCCATCTGTTGACGCAGAAACCAGTAGAGCTGGACTAGAATTTCAGCAGAGCTCTCCCACTGGGAAATTGCAAAGGAAACTCATCTGTTTCATTTTTTTCTCCTCTTCTGACCTGACAGTTCCTCTGCATGAAGAGTGTCTTGCAATGAAGCTGTAAGAGTTTACATCTACATGGCTGTGCTCTAGGGAAAATAAAAGAAGGCTTTTTACAGCTTATACTTTATATTTCTGCCAGAAACAGCAGTACAGAGATGATACTTCTCTCTACAGCAAACTGATACATGAAGCTACTCTCTGAAATGGACAGGGCAAACAAAGCCTCTGGTTTTCCTCCCTCTCCTCTCCCCTTCTTTTCAGTGCACATGAAAGGGTCCTGAGAGTGCTGAAGGAAATGAAGCAGGTGTTAGTAACGGTTACAAAAAAAGATCCTTGTCTCCACTTCAGTCTACTTCCAGATTACCCCACCAATGAGCATCTGGTTTCTATTCTAAAAGAGGAAATGCATAACATGGGAAGTGATCCTTGTGTGTAATCTAAGAGGAACTTTGGCATATTCTTAGGCACTGATGCAAGCTTTTAACATATGAGCTGAAAACATGAGGGTGGTTTGAAATGATAGTTGAAGGTCCAGCAATTCAAAATGAAGTTGATGGTAAATTGGGATGCAGAGGCATTCATATCTGGGGACATTTATATTTTTAAAATTTAGTCAACATACTCATGACTTTGAGTAGAACCTGACAACATTTTAAAGGCTAGTAGCATTTTTCAGTGCTTTTTAGATCTCTTTTCTGTGTTTTATGTTAACTGAAGCGCTATAGAACCAGAAGAGATTTCTACCCATTTCTTTTCACAGAGCTTGAGCAGAGGAGCACTGGAGTGAGTAATTAATTTCCAGAAACCAGTTTTCCACCTCCAAGGATTGTATACAGGCAGCTTTATTATAATGGCATGGATTCCAAATAAGGTATTCTCTGCCTGTGCTGCTACGTGCTGCAGCCAGAGGAGTTTTAGACTTTAACTTCCTTGAAGTTATGTTTTTAATCCTGCCTGCAGACTGCATATATCATTTCACCCTGGTGTGGCTGTTCCTTTATCATTATATTAGCAGTTTTATAGATAGCATCTCCTGAACATTGGATTTGTTTAAATTAACAAGAGAAAGCATATTCAGAAAAGACAGAAATATTTTCAGTAACAATGTTTACAACTTGTTTGGTTTTTTTTTCCGTGTTTCTTCAATGTCCCTAAATGATTAGAAGGTCTACAGCAAGTTCAAATTTGATACTCAATTATTCATCCACCCCGTTTAGGAGACATGCATCAAAATGATTGACTCCCTCTTTTGTACAGTGTAGAAGGAGATGTCAGGTAGGTGTGAGGGGGAAGCTAAGCAGCTTTTTTCAAACAGTGATGAGCCGGTTCCTAAGTACATAAAAAGATGCTATTTTAAACTCCTCACCTGCACAATCTCCAAGGATCTGTCTTGTGTCTTCTTCTGAATCTCTTTGGTTTCTCTTTTTTCTTTCTCTCTGACATTGAAAGCAGGGTACCTGAAATGCTGTGTCAGAGAGGGATATTATTGCCAGAAGATAAATCTACTTGCTTTTTGCCCTATTTTTGTGTTGAAAGGCAGTGATCAGTCATTAGCAAGCATACTGCCAAAGCAACTTTAGCAAAGGCAGAAGCCTTTCCAAATGGGAATTAATGGGGAAGTGAAAATGATCTTTTCATATTCTCAGCTCTCATAATGTATGGCAATCTGTCTCTATAAGGGGTTGGGAATCAATTAAGCATGAATGATGTATAGGAAGGTGGAATGTGACCTTAACAAGTTGTCTTGTCTCTTGTCTTGATGTTTCCATCTGTTTTGTGCAAAGAATATTGTGATAATGTGGTAAGGAGGTAGATATGATTTCCGAGGGAACAGTCATTATGGGCAACTGTCTCCCCAGACCTGATAAGTTTAATCCAAGTTGCCTGGGAGGTAAGAAGTCATAAAATATTTTATCTGAGGCAAGTGTAAAAATACGCATAAACTCAAAGGTTAATCACTGCACCGAAAGAACAGATGAAGGAGACAGGGCAGTTTTATGTGTCTCAGTGTGATGTCCTTATTAATCATGATGCCCGTTTGCTTTAAATGTGCCTAATGTATTTTCTTTTGAAAGCCAAAGGGATAGACAGAGAAAGAAATAGAAAGCTAGCACTATCACATACTAAACTGTTCTCCCTTTCTTGTATCATATGTTCAGGAGATTGCATTACAGCAAGGACGTGTTCTAACTCATTCAGTGATTGACCAAATGTTTCTTTCAGATAAAAACCCGAACTTCCCCCTGAGTGAGTTGTCATGGATAAGAAAAGAAATTTGAAAGAGTACAGGTTAAGAGACACAGATGTGCCTAAACTGAAGAGATATGGTCTGAATGGTTAGACCAGGAATTGGGGCGGGAAATGTCTGGACCATCAAGCTCAAGGGATAAGGGTTAGGGGATTGAATTTGGACAGGCAGCCAGTTACAAGGATATTTCTCATGGAGGCAATGGTGGCACCAATACTATTTAAAATCATCACTAGCAGCCTGCACAGTGGGATAGACTGCATCCTCAGCAAGTTCATGGGTGACATTACAATGACATTCAGGATACAGCCTGGAGAAATGGGTTAACAGAAACCTCAGAGAGCTCAGCAAAAACAAATGCATTGTTGCACCAGAGGCAGAGTAACTGCACAGCAGTACAGGCTTGAGGTTGACTGTCAGGAAAGTATCTTTGAATAAAAGATGTAGCAGTCCTTCTGGACAAAAACTGTGCATAGATCAGCAGTGCACCCTTGCACCAGTGAAGGCTAATCTCAAAAGTGCAGCCAGTAGGTCAAGACTAGTGATTATTTCTCCTTCTTTGGCACTTAGAGACCAAATTTGGAGTATTGTATAAAATTTTCGTGCTGTCAGTATGAGTAAGACATCCACAGACTGGACTGAGTGAGTGGAAGGCCATTCAGCTATTACAGGGGCCAGAGCACCTGATGTGTAATCTGAGTTTGTTCAGGCTGAAGAAGAGAAGGTTAAGTGGGGACCTAATGTCTGTCTTTGCCTGACAGTTCAGAGGATAGAGAAAAGACTATCCTATAGTGGTGCACATCAAAAAGACAAGAAGCAATGTCCATATGGTGCAATACAAAAATTCAGATTAGATAAAAGGAAACATTTCTTCCACGTGAGAATGATAAAGCACTGGAACAGGTCACTCAGACTAGCTCTGAAGTCTCCATGCTTGGAGATGTTAACTTTACCTGAAAAGGCCTCATGCAACCTGATCTAAATTCAAATGAACATTCAACCTAGCAGATAGTTCTGCTCTGAACAGATAGTGTACTGAATGATTTCCAGAAGTCTGACATAAACTGGACCAGAATTCTGTAATTCAAGGACTCTTTTCTGCTCCCATTCTTCCTGCAAGATGATGTTCACAGCAGATGATTGTATCCCTCTCCTACTGAAGTGCAAAACTTATTTTTTATTATAACAATAAACGTATTTAAAACAGCATTTTATGCTGTCATGCTAGTAGTAGAGTGTGCAATGTCAAAGGCTAGCTGCACATCTAAAGTCAATGTAAATAAATACAGGAAATAAAAAATGAAACAAAGGATGATTTGGTCTTACAGTGCTCTGGATTTTTCAAGAAGCAGTTAGTATTTTCAGTGCAAAATAAAACAAGAACTACATTGTTAAATATCATTCTTAAATATAGCTCTGAGTGGCAAGACTATTCCTTAATTTGAGACCCATTCTGTTTCACGTTGAAATGAGAACTTTGCTTGGATGTATCACAACAATAGGCTCCAACTGAAAATCATATCATGATTCTGAATTTCTACTTTTTTCTGTATGCTTGAAATATTTCAAAACTTATATAAAGAAAAGGAAAAACCCAGAAAATCA
>JAVSBS010016363.1:0-10640 GCA_033124195.1 Coracias cyanogaster | reverse complement strand
GGTACCTCTTTTTGCTTCTCTGCATCTCAATGAAAATCCTTCTGAACAAAAGTCAGTATCAGTACTCTGTAGCATTCATGATATATCTAACCTAAGTTCAGGCTGTTTTCTCTGAGAAAATGCTGTTTGCACTTTCGTGTTATGTGGTTACTGTAAAGAGCCATAGGCTGTTTGAAAGGAAAGACACACAGGATTATTTTGTATTTTAGTATAACCACTACAATTAGCTCCACTCTTTTTTTTTTCTTTTGAGTTTAGTAATATTTTGTTCATGTGCTGGAAAACAATTTCATTTGTTTCCCCCTATATGAGGAAAACATGAGATCAGGTCTCATTTTCAGCATTGGCCTGGAAAAGGATTTGAGATACAGCAGTTCATAAGTGACTTCATTTATATTTTATGCTGCTACATTTAATGGATTCAGCAACCTCTTTGGGGAAAGACTAGAACTAAACAGTCTCAGATGCATTACCTAGCTTATTACATTATTGGATTTGTGGTTCATTGTCATAACAAGAAATTGAAAATACTCAATAGGAATACTTTCATTTGCTTTATTTTTAAAGAAATAATCTGCATTGTAGATTTCAATAGTCCAGTAATTATTTCTGGAGCTAAGAATGTGTAGGAGATGGTTCTTATAGAAACAGAAGTTAGAATGTAAATTGAATGAAGTGGAATTTGAGAGACTTACTGAATATAATGGCCTGTTCCTATATTCTGTGGATTGAAAAGAAAATACTTTTCAGTACCTTCAGCGTGCAAGCCTATGTAGTTCTGATCACAGAATCAGAGAATCACAGAATGATAAGGGTTGTAAGGGACCTCTAGAGATCCTCTAGTCCAACCCCCCTGCCAAAGCAGGTTCACCTAGGACAAGTTACACAGGAATGTGTCCAGGCAGGTTTTGAAACTCTTCAGAGAAGGAGACTCCACAAACTCTCTGGGCATCCCGTTCCAGGGCTCTGTCACCCTTGAAGTAGAGAAGTTTTTCCTCATTTTCAGACTGAACCTCCTGTGTTCCAGTTTGTGCCCATTACCCCTTGTTCTGTCATTGGGCACCATGGAAAAGAGACTGGCCTCATCCTCTTGACACCCACCCTGATATTTATAATCATTGATAAGATGCCCTCTCAGTCTTCCCTTCTCCAGGCTAAACAGACCCAGGTCTCTCAGCCTTTCCCTGTAAGAGACATGCTCCAGTCCCTTAATCATCTCTCTAACCCTCCATTGGACTCCAGTAATTCCATTACTATCTTGAACTGGGGAGCCCAGAATGGAACACAATACTCCAGATGTGGCCTCACTAGGGCAGAGTAGAGGAGAGGGAGAACCTCCCTCGACTTGCTGATCACACTCTTCTTAACACACACCAGGATACCATTGGCTTTCTTGGCCACAAGAGTACATTGCTGGCTCAAGGTTAAATTATTGTCCTTTTCTGCAGAGCTGCTTTCCAGCATGTCAGCCCCTAACCTGTACTGGTGCTGGTATTGTTAGGAAGTATGGATCTTCTTTTTGTAATAACAGTACATATCAGAAAAGAAATGTAAATAATTGTACAAATTTCTTCCCTACAAATAAAAATCTCATTTTATCTTAGGGATAGAAATCTTAGAGCAGTAAAAGCATCCTTTTCCAGATTTTGATTAATGAAAAAAAAAAAAGACATTTTATATAAATCCTTCTTTGGGAGGAAAACAAAGCAGGAGTTACTAAGACAAGTCTAAAGAGAGACAACAAATATCCTTAATTGTGTATTCCAAATCAATTACTTATAATGATATCTGAAGTACAGTTGGACAGTGTAGCAGGGAGTTCTCCTCAGGAACCATCTACAAGTGGATTTATAAAGGAAATCTTTAAATACATTTCTGTTCTAAATTAACCACTTTGAAAAAGTGGCTTTCTAGTGTCTCCAAGAGGCAATTACTCTGGAATATCTTAATTTGGGATAATCCTAATCTATACTTTAGACTTGACTGAATTTTCCTTTTGAGATCCTTTTCTGTTTTTCTCTCTATGGACTATAGAAGTAGCCTGAGTGACTGTATCAGACTAAATAGACTAAAATCAGGTGAATGGGAACTTATCTCAAGTGCTGTTTGCTCTGTTTTTCACTTACTTATGTTTTTCTTTAAATTTGTTTGGTGATCCAAGCAGAAGCCAATTTTGAGATAGTATCCCACTCTGGGATAATGTGGATATTTAATGTGTATTAATGGTGCTATCAACAATTTTTTAACTGTTCTAGCCCTTAAGAGGAGGATGTTAAGTTTGAGGCTTTGAATTCAGATTCAGACAATTTGAGTGTATGTTGTCAGCTATGCAATATCTTGTTTATATAACCATCAATCCTGTTTGCCTTCAAGGATATAACCTTTGAGATAGAAGTATTACCCATTCATCTTCTTAAAATCTAGACTTTTAAGTGTAACAGTGTACAAAGCAGGCATTTTATGGATATCCAGATCCTATGAACCTGGTGTTCTTGACTCAGATTTTGGTTGAAACTTCTTGTTGATAACGGCATATAGATAATATAGTCATTATGAATTAAAAAATGCAAATACTGTAAAAAATAGCACCTTTTAAAAGAAAACGATGACCACTTAAGTAAAACCCAGTAACAACAAATTGTTACTATAAATAAGTTATTGTTTAACTAATAACTTTATTAATAGTTGAGAATTGTAAATTTCCCTGTGGCAGGGAGATTTTGTAGATATTTTTTTCTTTTTGATTTTTTTTTCTTACCAAATATATTTCCTTTTATTCTAAAATGTCACTCTGTCCTTATTATCCTTAAGCAAATAAACATGGAGTTGTAAGCTTCTGTCTCAAAAATTTGTCCTGCAAATGTCAACAAACGTTTATCCGTAGAATGAAGGACTGATAATGTAATCATATTTTGTTTTATCCAGATACACAGACCATTAATGCATCGCTGCAGCTAAAGTTCAGTTCAGTAAACTGTGTTTTCTTTAGTAATGATATTATTTGTGAGTTTTTCAATTAATCATAAATTTCCTCTTTTTTTCCTCTTCCCCTCCTCACCCTTCTCTCCCCCTGCTCCCCCCCCCACCTTTTTGGTGGGGGGGATATACGTATCTGTTAATGCAAACTTCCATTGAAACTCTTCCATCTAATCACAAAGATTATTGAACTACTGCCCTGCTGCCTGTCTCAGATATCTGTATCATGCATGCAATTAATCCTGTATAAACCTGTCTCTAAGCTCCCTTTCTTTTAGAAGTAAAAAAAGATAGAGGAAGACTGAGCATACACTGGCAGTGTGGGGTACAACCGTGTCTTCTTCAGTATTTTAATTTTTATTTAATATTAACTCTTAGATTACAGACTAAATCAGAGAATTAGATTGTAGACTAAGTCATAGAATCATAGAATAGTTTGGATTGGAAGGGACCTTTAAAGGTCATCTAGTCCAACACCTCTGCAGTGAGCAGTGACATCTTTCATAGAATCACAGAATTGCAGGATGGTAGGGATTGGAAGGGACCTCTGGAGATCATCTAGTCCAACCCACCTGCTAAAGCAGGCTTGCCTAGCACAGGAACATATCCATGTGGGTTTTGAAAGTCTTCAGAGGAGACTCCACAACCTCTCTCTGCAGCCTGTTACAGTGCTCCATCACTCTCACAATAAAAATGTTTCTCCTTATGCTTAGGTGTAATTAACTAGATCAGGTTGCTCAGAGCTCTGTCTATCCCAGGGGTCCTCAAACTATGGTCCGCAGGCCGGAGATGGCCCCCCACTGTCCTCAATCCGACCCGCAGGTATTTACAGAACTCCCCACCCCCCCCCACCCCTGCCAGGGGTTGGGGGGGAAAACCAAGCAGCCGCAGATGACTTCCTGCCACTTGATCCGCACGCCAGCCTCCACAGCCCCCAAGCAAATCGCCAGAGCCCCAGCGCGGCAAAGTTCCTTCAGTCCCTTCTGGCCACCCTTTCTGGACTGTGCGGCCGGGCTGAGAAGGCGGGCAGTGGCATCAGCGAGGTGGGCGACTCCCCTGTCATTTTTTTCCAAACCATAGTCCAGCCCCCGGCAGTGTCTGAGGGACAGTGAACCGGCCCCCTGTTTAAAAAGTTTGAGGAGCCCTGGTCTAACCTGTCCTTGACTGTTGCCAGGGATGAGGCATGTACAACCTCTCTGGGCAACCTCTGCCAATACTTCACCACCTTCATTGTAAAAAATTTCTTCTTGTATCTAGTCTGATCCTCTTTTAGTTTAAACCATTACCCCTTGTCGTTTTTCTACGGGCCTTGGTAAAAAGTCTCTGTCAGTCTTTCATATAAGCCCCTTTTATATATGGAAAGGCAAAGGTAAGGTCTCCCTGGAGCCTTGTTTTCTCCAAGCTGAACATCCCCAGTTCTCTCAGCTGTTCCTCACAGGAGAGGTGTTCCAGCCCTCTGATCATCTTTGTGGCCCTTCTCTGGACCTTCTCCAAGAAGTCCATGTCTTTCCTGTATCGGGAACCCCAAAGCTGGATGCAGTACTGCAGGTGCGGTCCCACTATTCATGCCAACCATCTTATGGACATACAGTGAGACACTTTCCAGCTCTAACAACAGTATTATCCAGAAAGTACCTGGAGTACTTGCCAAAGCTGTCACCTCAAATTTCAGCAATTCTCAAGCAAATGGCAGCTGTCGTTGCTCTCCCAAAGGGAACTTTTTAAAATTTCTTTGTTTCAGATGAGAATTGCAGAATTGCAGTTCTCTTGATAAATGATGATATGGGCAATGTTCTTTGGGGGTCCATCCTGATAAATACACATATCTCACCTGCCACCTCATTCCACCTTTTTATACACCCTCTATTTTTCCCTTCGTAGCTGTTTCATTTGCAGCCTTCACAGAATCCAGATTTTGCACCTTCTATGATGACATAGGTGAAATTTGGAACAATTGTTGAGTTTATTTCCCTAACTCTCCAGCTTTTCCATGATTTCAGAATCTCCAAAATACCCATCTGCTCAATGAAGTACTCAGCCATAAACTGGGGGTTTTGTTGTTGTTGTTGTTTTGCGTTTCTTTTCCTGCCTTTCAACACCATTCCTTTTTTTTGTATTAGTTTGATTTGCACTAGCTGATAATCAAATCTACAATATTAAAGCCTTTAAAGTAAGACTCATTACTTCCATTCAGTAGGAACATTGACTTCTTGATAATGGGACAGAATTTCACTGGTCATTATACAGTCTCAATTTATAGGCATCAGAGTTTTGTTTGCAATTTACATCATTGGTATTTGTTCCAATTTGAGTAGCAAAATGAGGAATAGAGACATGAAGCATCCAACTATGTCTGAAATTCTTTGCATGTGTAGCTCCTAATACCCAGGACACAGAATTCATAATCTAAACAAGTTTTATTTAGAAATATGATATAGAACTCATATCAGATATTTCAAAGTTCAGCTGAATTAGTAAATTGCACTTTTAATAATGGTAAACTAAATAAAAGTCTTTTATTAGTTGCCTTTAAGATTTTGAAGCAACGTACAGCAGACCACGTAACACCTGGACTTAATTCACAGGTACTGGGATGCTGAGTGATGCATCCTACATCTTTCAAGCTGTAGTCACTCTACTTCCCGTATCCCAACACCTTGTTACCACATTTTTCTTAACATAGAATTGGTCAAGACTTGAGATGTTAAACAGACGTTCTTTTTGACCTCTGACCAGAAATACAGAACTACCTACAAAGAATTAGAGTATTTTATTTCCCCACAGCAGAGTACCCAAGGTTTTCCAGGATTTAGATATTTGCAACACTTGTCATCAATAAAACCACCGCCAGTGCTGCATCTCATTACATAAGAAATAATATTTTCAAAATACCTGCCAGTTGAAGATCTAAGTGCTCACTCATACACAATAGGTGGGAAATACTTTTACTGAATTTTGTTGCCCTTGTCTTGAAAGACCATTTACCTCGTGATTAAGAATGCAAACTTGTTACAGAGCAACACAGATGTGAACTGTGGTAATGCCAAGTACTGCAGCTATTCTTGTTTTTTAAATGAATTAAAATCTGCTATTTTTTTGTGAACCCACTCCATAATTCTCAAGGTGGTCAAGTAAAGGCAAATGCTGAAGAAATATAGATTTAAGGGCTATCTGTAGCTTACTTTCCAAGTGTTACTTGGAAATGTTTTTCCGTTAACAGAAATGGCTTGATGGTCAACCAGCTATAAGAGTTTTGTTCTTGCTGTCTGGCTATCTCTTGACTATTTCTGCATGCACTGATAGTACAGAGGATTGAAGTACATATAAAATCCACAGAATAGGTTTTCTCATGCACTCATGACTTCATACATCATTTAGAAGAATTTCTTCTATTTCATGCCTTTCAAGTACTCTTTCTTCTCCATTTCTTCTATAAAATATTTTTTTCCATTTAACTTTCCTACCCAGGCACTACTGTCTTGTTCCTGTCTTAGAGATAAATTATCAGCAATGATCTGCAGCAAGACATTTTGGTTCCTGGGACAGATAGTCAAATTATTCTTCTTCTTCCTTGGGAGATGTCTCTACAGACATAGCATAGCTTGCTTGGAAATGTGAGACAGATCTTGTCAGTGGTTTAGGTTAAGGATATGGAAGTCTTATTTGGTATCCTCCTTTATTTTCCTTTCTCAATGAACAGTTTAATGCACAAGCATTAATTTATGGTATACTCTAGGTATCAAATAAGCAATATTATTTTCCTGCATTGCTCATAATAAAACACATCTTCTTGTCTTCCCGTCATCCTGAGGTGTTGAGTTCTTACAATATAGAACTTCCCATCACAGCTGAGAATTTGGCTGTCGCAGTGCATCCACATTTCTAAACCCACTAGTTCAGGTTTTACAGCATTTCTATACAACATACACCAGCCCTGGCATATCTTCCATACTAAAATTTCCTAAATAATATGTCTTTCAATGTCTTTAATTGCATGAGATATACTGTACATATCTGGACAGATACACACAAATGTGTATATTTCAGGTTTTATTTGGTATATTATTTTCTTAAAATTAACAAATGTCCATTATTAGAATGGTGAAATACAGTCTACCACCATTTGTCATTCATAAATATTTGTGATTAAAGTCTGGAGTGGTTTTAAGACAATGCTATTTTGCTAGAATGTGGGGCAAAATATGGCTTCTGCTTTAGTTTAGGCTTTTACTTTCCAGTGAAGACAGCAGGTAAATCACTGAAATGCAGACACCTCTGTAATGCCTTCCACAAGTTCTTTCCTCTCCCATGTGTTATATTTCCTTGCAATTGAAACCAATGATAGTAAAGTCTCCTAGAAAAGCTTACACAGAGGATCACAGGGTAAGCCCCTGGATGGACAGAAAGGAGGACAGTAACAAAAAGGGCAAAAGAATTTGGGTAGGACTTTTTCTGTTGTAATGTTCACACATTAGGCAGGCTGTTCTGGTTCATGCATACATGTCAATATTCTACAATAACAGGGCAACAAATTCCAACATGCAGCCTCAGTTTCAGCTGTTTGAGGCAGACGAATAAAGCAACAAGATAAACTGCCTATGCAACAGTAAAATGTTGTGCATCACAGAGATGTTAAACAGGTGGATTCTTGTGAAAACAAAAAGATATAGCTTAATGATTCGGGGTTTTGGCTCTTTCTTTTCATTTAGGGGTTGTTTCTGTGGTGAAATTCAAATATGTTAGGAGATGTTGCAAGTGCATTTAAACCCCCAAAATGAAGTGATTTAGGTATTTAGTTTTCCAAGGAAGCTCTAGTTAGGGCATATTTCATCCAAGATAGGTATCATTTAAGATAAGTATACAACAGCACTGGAAACTGCCAGAGTATCTGCCTCAGTAGTGAAATTCTTCCAAAATAATGCACCCATTGCTGTCAATGTCTGCATAAATAAAATGCCACTAGCTATATCCTGTTATCTGTAATAGCATTCTTGCTCATTCTGTCATGTCCAAAAACACTTGATACACCCACAAATACCACCATGTCCTTGCTGACATTGTACCTTTCATCTTGCTCAGAACAGTGTCATTGCTGCAAAACATGTAAGGAATGGAAAACGTTCACCTTCCAGCAAACATTACCTTGCTGTCCCAGAATGCCTTCAAATTACATGGTACCTCTCACACCTTTGCAAAGACAGATGAAGTATTCCTGTGCTCACAGGTTTCTGATCTAGAAATGGTAGCATCAGATTCTTACCTCATGAGTGTGTGTTAGGCTGTCAGTAAGTAGCTTGACTGTAGTGGCTATTTCATGAGCATTGGAAAGGGGGTAATTGGTACCTTTCTTAGCAGCCTCACCAAAGAAGCCAAGGGAAAGGAACTCATTATTCAGGTGCAAGATGAGATATAGGGTTACACAAAAGGAAATATACTGAGAAATCCTTGCAGTTGTGCTTTAATTGTAATTATGGTATTTTAGAGCTCAGGCTTTATTTTAGAATTTAAAACCTATCTGTTAGAAATGAAACTTTCTAGATTGAGCTATGTAAAGCACTTTTTAAAGTGGTGAGTAGATTGAAAATGAAAGACTCTAAAAAGCCTTAAATATCTAGTATTACATTATTTTTGTTAATATTTACTGCCATAGATTTATCTTCCTTTTAATCTGGTTAGCAAAAAAACCCCAACAATCTATGGATTTTGGTACATGTAACTTTCTAAAGGGAAAATATAGGAATGGCATTTTCAAACCCACTCCCCTATTACTTAGATCTAATGGTCTTCATATGTGTTGAGCACTCAAATATTTTATCAAAAAGAATCACAAATGCTCTGTTACTTTCAAGTCTAGTCATCAGCATTACTTCTAATGATTTGGGAGACCAGCCTTTTATTTTTTTTCCTGCTACCTCTAAAATAGATAACATTTTGATAAGAAGCAAAACTAACAACAGCATAAATATTAAAAAGATTTGGTTTACACCGTCATGGAAGTAACGCTAAACTGTCCTACGGAAACACTTTTTGAGCAGGAGGGAAGAGTGTGTCGATGCACAAACTAAACACCTGCAAGCTCTATAGAGTTGGAGACCTCCACCTCCCTGCCAGAAAAGAGTGAAGTTTTCCTTATTTTGATGAAAGTTTTTTAAGAAGAAAATGTATTTCCTAATCAACTATTGTTTTATACATCGTTTCTCTGAAAAACGTTCTTGAATATTGTATACAAATATTACATGAAAATGCTAATAACATCTAAAACTCAATTAATGACATTATAGGACTAAGTAGATCCATGACATAATAATAGTTCTGAATCTCCCTGCATACCATCATGGCACATGCCAGTTACAGAAGCATGTGTCCTTATTTTTTCTGGGCCCTTCTTTTGTCCACTGACTGACTGTTAGTGGACCCTGAAGATTGAGAAATACACATAAATATTTAACATTTTCAAATTTTCAAGTGCTTTATATACAACCTAGGATAATTTATTTATTTTTATTTTAATTTAATAAATTTATATAAATAAAAAACTAGTGCATTACAAAATGGAGTAATGTATTTGCTGAGTAGAATAAACCTAGAAAATTGCCACTTTCCTGAGTAGTAAGTAGGTGCTGGATATGCTTCAGAACCATGATTATATCAGTTTGCAGTAAAAATCTTGTAATTCACTGAGATTATTTAAACACGACCAACATACAATGACTATTATACTGTCCCTTGCCAGTTCTCCAAAATCCTGAAGTATCCCATGCACTAATGTAAAGAATGGCTTTTGTCCTAAAAAAAAAGTTTTCTTCTCTAGAAAAACTTTAAGAAGAATGCAAAATTCCTCACAGCTATATCAAATCTCTGTAAATTCTACTTACCTTAACATGTAATCTTTTCCTTTGATGGGAATAAATAACAGTACAGATATTTTAATGCTCTTTTCCCCTGTTCAGTTAAATTACCCTGAATGTTCATATTCTAGCTGGTAGCGTTACTGAAATATTCTTTTTATCGTAGACTTATTTCTGTATTCATTATCTTCAGAACAGTTTAACTGTAAAATAATTTTCCTTTTGCTTCATCTAGGCAAAGTCAGAAATGGTATGTTTGCATCTTTTTCGCCTTGCTTGTTTGCCTTGAAAACATAAATATTGGCCCTCACTAGCAGTTTTTTCCTATCTATTTTTCTTGTATTTTAGAATAACTCTATTGAGGCTGATAACTAGGCTTCTATTTATTGGTCACACTTTAAGGGAGGAAAAGCAGGGATCTACATCCCTTCTTCGGACAGAAAGATGTAAAATCATGGTTTTTATAATCCTAGTTGATCTAAAAGGTATTTCATGTAGTACTCTGGAAATGTTAATGTCTTTGCTTTTGCCTTCCAGAAGTACATTATTTTAAAGCATTTTCAGTTTTAAAAGAAGTGTTTTAATAAGTGAGATACATAAATATTTCTTTTCTTTCTCTCTTTCTTTTCTTTTCTTTCTCTTTCTTTCTTTCCTTCTTTTTCTTTCTTTCTTTCTGTCTTTCTGTCTTTCTTTATCTCTTTCTCTTTCTTTCTTTCTCTTTCTCTCTCTTTCTCTCTCTTTCTTCCTTCCTTCCTTCCTTTCTTCCTTCCCTTCCCTCCCCTCCCTCTCTCCCCTCCCCTCCCCTCCCCTCCCCTT
>JAVSBS010016360.1:0-13545 GCA_033124195.1 Coracias cyanogaster | reverse complement strand
TTTGAGCCCTCGCGGCCGCCGTCGGGGCGCGCGTGCGCTCGGGTCGGTCCGGTGCGGCGGGCACGCGGCGGCGGCGGGCCGGCGCCATGGCGGACTACCTCATCAGCGGCGGCACCGGCTACGTGCCCGACGACGGGCTGACGGCGCAGCAGCTCTTCAGCTGCGGCGATGGGCTCACCTACAAGTGAGTGGGGCCGGGGCCGCGGGGCCGGCGCGGTCGCGGGGCCGGCGCGGTCGCGGTCGCTGACGCGTCTCCCCTCGTTACGTTCCCCAGTGACTTTCTCATCCTCCCGGGGTACATCGACTTCACGGCGGACCAGGTGGTGAGTGGCCGGGGCGGGGGAGCGGGCCGGGGGGCTGGGCCGGGACCGGTGCCGGTGCCGCCGCTCACCGCCCGCCCGTCGCCTGCCTCCCCGGCAGGACCTGACATCGGCGCTGACCAAGAGGATCACCCTGAAAACCCCGCTGGTCTCCTCCCCCATGGACACGGTCACCGAGGCCGGCATGGCCATCGCCATGGCGGTGAGTGCGGCCCCGGGCGGCGGGCGCGGCCTGGCGTGGCCGCGGGCGGGGCCCCTCGCACCGGCGTGGCAGGGGTGGAGGTGCCGTGCGGGGCGCGGGCCTGTCTGCTCGGGAGTCCCCTCGGTGCCCCGGAGACCCCCCTGGTGCCCGCTCGGGGTGAAGCCGTGCCTCTGGGCACCCTCCAAGCCCAGCGTGGTTGGGGCGGGAAGGGACCTCTGGGGATCAGCTCCTCCAGCCCCCTGCCAGAGCGGGGTCACCCAGAGCAGGTTGCCTGGGATCGCGTCCAGGCGGGTTTTGAGTCTTACCAGAGAAGGAGAGTCGGGGGGGAGAAGCCAAGCCTGCGGGCAGGCACCCCGCTCGTCCCCACTGTGCTGCCCGGGCTCTCAGAGGGTGGCCTGGGTGGTCCGGCTCCGTGCCCAGCTGCTGCGTCTGCACCAGCGAAGGGTCAGGTGGCTTTTGCAGCGACTTAACAGCCACCTTTGTGTTACCAGCTCACCGGAGGAATCGGGTTCATCCACCACAACTGCACCCCAGAGTTCCAGGCCAACGAAGTGCGGAAGGTGAAGGTGAGTGGCTGGAGCAGCGGCAACGAACCGCACTTGCAGGGCACTTTGTGGGGGTGGACAGTGGGGTTTGGACCTGCTGAAGGAGCTATGAGAGGAGATTGTTAAGGTGTGCTGGATCTCGTGTTTCAGAACAGTTGTGCAGAGCAATGGTACAGTAACCTGCACAAACCTCTTATTGTGCGTTGGGCACTGTCCCGTACCCAGCTTGTGATCTGAGAACTGCTAGACCTGCTGGTGTGGGATTATTCCCTGTAATTCCAGGAAGGAGCTTAGCCTGGGAACTCGTGGGAATCTCATGCTACTTGGGTGAGCCTTGGTGCTGGTTTGGGAGTTATCCACTTGGTGAGCGCGTGGCCAGGTAGGGTGGTTGCAGACATTTGTGAGTGGCTGCGGTAACCACCAGGCACGTGTCCAGCTTCTGCTTGGTCTGGCAGTGCTGCTTAGCCTGGCTGCTGAACCTGCTTCTTTTCAGAAATACGAACAAGGATTCATCACAGACCCTGTGGTGCTGAGCCCCAACGACAGAGTCCGTGATGTGTTTGAAGCAAAAGCTCGTCATGGATTCTGTGGGATTCCCATCACAGACAACGGGAAGATGGGGGGCAAGCTGGTTGGGATCATCTCATCTCGAGATATTGATTTCCTGAAAGAGTCGGAGCACGACTTGCCCCTCGGTGAGGTGAGAAGGGCTTGTGAGCAGCTGATGGGTGTGAGCGCTGCGTTGGGAAGCAGTGTGTCTTGGGATGGGGAGAAACGTGACTGCGTGGCCGTGAGGATTGGAGGGAGCAGCTCTGCATTAGCTCTATAGATCCATCTCTAACTTCGTTTCTAGGGGAGTGTCTCATTCGTTTACGCTCTCTCTGTGACTCCTGCAGTGCAGACGCGGAGAATGGGCATGCAGTTAGCGTTGGCATGGCTCCTGTGAGGTGCTCTTTGTGTGGTGGAAGCCATCCTCTCAGCTGGCGCTCTGCCCTGCTTCAGCCATTAATTCCTGGTGTTCCTGGCTGTGGCGGTGGTCCCATGGTGCATGCTGGCGCTGACCAGGGCTGTTGCAGCTGCGCTGTGCCCAGCAAGCACTCCCGAGTGCTGATACTTCTTTTCTGGGCTGCCGTGCCCTGTCTGCCTCATCCAGGCTCCTTGCTCTTTAAAATAACCCCCTGAACTTGGAGATGGGCAGGTCAGCCTTTATAATGCTACACCATCAAACTGCCCTCATACAGGAGAACATTCTCTGCGATGCCGATTCCTGTTAGTTCTGGCACTCCTGTTACATGAGCCGTGTAACTGTAGATCTGCAGCACTGTCAGGTTACACCACCTCTCGGCCAGCCTCTGCTCTTGACTCACGACTATTTTTAGCTGTTGCTCACCAAACCTGGTATCACATGCTCATCCCTGTTGGGTTTGAAATTGCCTATAAATACCTGTAACGAGAATCTTAAACCAGAAGTAGGTTATAAAAGTGCACATGGCCCTCTGGATCAATGCTGGCCTGTTCAGAGGAGCCAGATAAGAATCTCCTCTCATCCTCTAGGTGGATCACACAGCACTACAAAGTTGGAATCTTGCCGCTGTTAGCGTTTGGTGCTTGCCCCTGTCACCAGACAAGGCTATGGAGATGAACCGTCTCCCAGATCTCTCTCCACTCACTGTCCAGCGGTCATCTTGCTGAGCCCTTTGTTGCCATCTGGTTAAACACATAGGTCTCCTGTAGCTCAGGAAGCTCTTGGATCCCACAGGCTTAGGGAGTATGCCAGGATATGTGTGTGACTCCTTAGGCTTTTCCCAAGATGTGGGTCTGTCACAGACAGGATTTTGGGTGGTTGCACGCAGGGCGAACCTCTTTCCTGATGCAAAATGTCTGCTCTTATGGTATAGATAACTAAAATGTTCCCTCTTTCCTTCATAGAACCATAGAATGGTTTGGGTTGGAAGAGATCTTAGAGATCATCTAGTTCCAACCCCCTGCCATGGGCAGGGACACCTCCCACTAGATCAGGTTGCTCAAAGTCCCATCCAACCTGGCCTTGGAACACATCCAGTGACAGAGCATCCACAGCTTACCTGGGCAACCTGTTCCAGTGTCTCACCACCCTCATAGCGAGGAACTTCTTCCTCACATCTAATTTAAATTTGCTCTCTTCCAGTTTAAAGCCATTACCCCTTGTCCTGTCTTCACAAGCCCTTGTAAAAAGTCCCTCTCCAGCTTTCTTGCAAGACCCCCTTCAGATACTGGAAGGCTGCAGTGAGGTCTCCCTGGAGCTTTCTCTTCTCCAGGCTGAAGAATTTCAACTCTCTCAGCCTGTCCTTGTAGAAGAGCTGTTCCAGCCCTCTAATGATCTTTGTGGCCCTCCTCTGGCCTTGCTCCAAGAGGTCAATGTCCTTGTGCTGGGGGCTCCAGAGCTGGATACAGTATTCCAGGTGGAGTCTCTTGAGAGTAGAGGGGAATAATCCCCTCCTTCAACTTGCTGCCAGCACTTTTTTGATGCAGCCTGGGATACGGTTGGCTTTCTGGGCTGCACTTGCACGTTGCTGGCTCATGTTGAGCTTTTCATCAACCAGCACCCCCAAGTCTTTCTCCTAGGGCTGCTCTCAATTCATACTCTGCCCAGCCTGTATTTGTGCTTGGCATTGCCCTAACCCAGCTGCAGGACCTTGCACTTGGCCTTGTTGAACTTCATGAGGTTGGTATGGGCCCACCTCAAGCCTGTCAAGGTCCCTCTGGATGGCCTCCCTTCCCTTCAGCAAGTCTTCTGCTTGAGGCATGTTCAGCTGGAGCAGGTTGCATGGGGCTGTGTCTGTGTCCCCAGGGTTGGAGATTTCACTGCCATTCTGGGCTGCTCTTCCAGTGTTGTGGTGAAGGCTTTTTTTCTGCATACCATGTCAGATGTTACTGTGTTCCAGCTTGTGTCCATTGCCCCTTGCCTTTCCGCTGTGTTTTGGTGCTTGTTTGTCAAGAGTGAGCGTAGGTGAGCGTGTTTGTTTGGATTGAAGCGACTCCTTTGCCCCACTGACCTTGCCAGCAGCAGTGCGGGGTTATTTCGAGCAGAGCTATTCTAGAGCCTGTGTGCTGGGGATTGCTGCCTCAAAATGAGCCTGGGGGTAGCATTTCTGCCACAACACCATGGGACTCTGGAGGTGTCTCCAGTCCTTATTTGCCTGTGCTCTACTAAAAGAGAGGGTTGGTTGTGTGACATCCCAAACAAGGGTCATGTGAGCATCATCCCTTGTTTCTAGTGCTCTCCCTCAGCTTGCTGAGGCCCTCTGCCATCTTCTGGTTTCCTTACACCAATGGGTTTGAGGGCTAGTGGCCACTGCTTGCATGGGGACAGGCTATCAGAGGCTGTTCCTGTGTGTTTCTGGAGGCGTGTTGCTGCACTGTGGGCTCATTTGTCTGTAGAGCACTCCCACACGGCTGCTGTGGAGCCTTTCCCGAGGGCAGAGGGGCTAAGTATTTTCAGATCAGTGCGAAGGAGTTCTTGTGCCTTCTTATCTTCTCTCTCCCACTAGATTATGACAAAACGGGAGGATCTTGTTGTGGCCCCGGCTGGCGTCATGTTGAAAGAAGCTAATGAAATTCTGCAAAGAAGTAAAAAAGGTGCCTGCGAACGTCTGTGACACGAGCGAGAGCGTGGAAGCGCTGTGCTGGGAGCAGTAGTGGGTGGATGTGGGCACACGTCCCTGCGTGGGTGGAACATGGGAGGGCTGCGTTCCAGTGCAAGGAGAGGACAGTGAGGAGAGAGTGCCCGCAGCTCTCTGCCAGGGTACAGAGTTCACATGCGTTCACCTCAAATCTGTTTGAAGTTGAGGGATTCTTGGCAGCCCAGGAGCTGAGGAGCGCCTGGCTCTCCAGCCATATGTCTTCAGTTTTCTGTCCTGGCCTTCACATTTTGGCACTCAGTTCAGCTCTGTCAGGGTTTGACTTTTAACATGAGTGTTGTGGATCTAATTATTTTTTTTAAATGCACTTTTTCTGTAGTCAGTGTGAAAATACTGAGTCCTTCTCTGGTCCTGTAAACTCCTTGCTCTGCTTCCCGAGCCAGGGCTGCTGGCATCCATGGCCAAGCAAGATTTGGTAACACACCAGTTTGAGTCACCACTTGTACCAGTTGCTGCCTGCCCGATGCTCTCGGTCTGCCACCCTGCTCTGGGCTTACCTCTGTCTCCTGCAGAAATCTCCAGTGATGTTCTTTCTCTTTATTCCAAGGCAAGCTGCCAATTGTTAATGAAGATGATGAGCTGGTGGCTATAATTGCCCGCACTGATCTCAAGAAGAACCGGGACTACCCTCTAGCTTCAAAGGATTCCAAGAAGCAGCTGCTCTGTGGGGCCGCTATCGGGACCCATGAAGATGACAAGTACCGGCTGGACCTCCTGGTACAGGCTGGCGTGGATGCGGTAGTGCTGGTGAGCCACCCAAGGGCCTGGAGCGTGGGCTGGGCTGAGGGTCTGGCCTGAATGAATCTCTCTGACAGCGGGGCAGCAGCATGGCACTTACTGTCTTCATTACAGGCCATTTTGGATTTGAATAGGGCACATTGTTGACCTCTCAGTCTCCTTCAGGTTAGAGTCCTCAAATAAGAGGGATTCCTCTTGCCTAGAAACTTATTGGACCTCAGGTGAGTGTGTAGGGCTCACCGAAGCCCTGGAGGCTGAGAAGAGAAACATTGTCAGTTAGTACAGAATCTTCTACAAATGCTTCCTGCAGGCTGGAGCCATCATCTCTGATGTTCCTAACTAGTTTTGAATATTTGGCTTCTTAAGTTTCCCTTCAGCTGTTTGGTGTTTGTTACTGTTACTCTCTGAACTGCCTGATGTTCAGGAGTGATCAGCCCAGAGCTGCTCTGCTGGTCTCCCCTTCTGGCCTCTAACCTTTCGGGCACAGCCGTCACTGCCTGTATTTGTGCATTGCTTTCTCATTGATTGTTAGCTTGTGAGTCCACCACGCTCTGAGGGCACAGCTGAGCAACCGTGCGGCTGGAAATGTTTAACAAACACCACAGATTGGCCGGGTTGCAGAGGTTGGCAGGACCTGAGCGATCGGTGGTTGATGTCTGGTGTTTCAGCAGCTTTGCCAAACAGAAGGGAGAGCTGCACCCCCGCCACCAGCGCTTCTGGGTTTCAGAAGGAACGTTCACTGTTTCACTTGTGGTTTGAGAGAGGGCTGATGGAGCCCTGGTGGTGGAGCCAGACGGTCCTTACCTGCAGCCAGATGTGCTGATTATTGCCTCCTGTAGAAGCCACGCGATTTAGAAGTGAAGGATATTACAGAAGCCTTTATAATAAACTGCCTTGCACAGGGAAGGTACCTTGCTGTCTGGACAGCAGCTTCTCTGGCTCTGTGCTCAATTTGGGGAGTCACTTTGCCCACTTAGCCAGCTTAGCAGAGATGCCAGTAAGCAGGGTAAAGATCTGAGGCTCTTCTGGAGCTGTACTTCTAATCTTGTGGGGAAAGTCTAGTTGAAATTGTTTTTCTTTCTGTTGCAGGATTCCTCTCAGGGGAACTCCATCTTCCAGATCAATATGATAAAATATATTAAGGAGAAATATCCCAACCTACAAGTTATTGGAGGAAATGGTAGGCATGCATGGAAGACTTCTTGTTTTAAATTACTTTTGTTTCTTAGACATAGAGGGAGCTGCAGGGTCGTGAATGAAATGGCCGCTGCTGTAAGTGCCTGTGAACTTAGAATGGTTTCCTCTGGCTTGTGGAAAGAGCAAGACTCTGCAGACACAAGGCAGTATCCTGCTGCTACCACAGGGGACCCGGGACGTCTAGGGGGCGGATCACGACACCTTTGTTCTGCAGCACAGTGCACTACAGTCCTTGTACATGTTAGCTTCTTCTACACACCAGTTTAACATTTTGCATAATAATAATAATGAATATTGCTTAATGTGGAAATGCAATGAAATTTTCCCTGCCACTTGACAGCAGAGTCCAGGAGCCCTTGTCCTTACCTGGCTGGTGTGTTACTGGCGCTGCTGTTAGCGAGCGGTCTGCCCCCCCTGCCTGGTGTGGCCCAAAGGGTGCTCGGCACCATGTGGTGACCTCTGCTCCTCAGCCTTTGGGTGTGAGCGTGCTGCAGAGGAGCCGAAAGGGCCAGTGTCACTGTGGTGGACAGCCAGGCCTGGCTCTGGCGCAGGCTGCTGCCCCGGGTAGGGGATGTTCACAGCCACGGGGGAAGCACCAGGTCAGAGCAGCGCCGCGTGCAAATCTGCTTGTGTCTCTTCAAACCAGTTTCTGCTCCCCACAGTTGTGACTGCTGCTCAGGCCAAGAACCTCATTGACGCGGGGGTCGATGCCCTGAGAGTCGGGATGGGCAGTGGCTCCATCTGCATCACGCAGGAAGGTGAGAGAGATCGGCTGCCTCCTGAATAGGCTGAAGACATCTGTTTAATAGAGATTCCCTGCTGAAAAGCAGCATAGCCAGGATGGACTTCACCCGTTGTAAGGGCAGTGTCCAACAGCAAACCATCTTTCACCCCCTTCGTCTAGGACATTCTCATCACCTGGGTCAAATCTTTGGGGTAGCAGCAGCAGCAGCAAAGGCATTTCCCAGTACTGACCAAGGCTGAGTAGAGCAGGTGTGGTACGCGCAGCTTTGCCAAGAGGAGCCGCTGGCTCGCTGTGCGATGGGGCTGGTGGGCAGCTCTGCAGGGAGAGGGGCTCACCGGATCCCCAGTACTGATGGGTGAAGTGCACCGGGCTGGCCGTGCTCCCCTTCCCTCTGGCAGCAGTGAGCGTGATGCTTGAGAATTGATCTGTTGGGCCTGATCCCTTTCTGCGATTTCCAGGCTGAAATGGGATTTCTGGCTGTTGTCTGCAGTTGGCCAGAGCTTGTGTGGGGCAGAGGCCGTGGCACGCTTAGCCAAAAGGTGGGGAGGGGCATCCTTGGGGCCTGGAGAAAGGCTGCTGTGGGGCAAGGCTCAGTCCTTGTGTTTCAGGCCTTGCAGGTGAGGTGCAGAGAGGTGGTGGAAGGTGCTGCGGCCCAAGAACATGGCCCCTCTCTGAGTTGCTCCTTGGTCCTTGCCACAGGAGACAGTGAGAGGGTAGCTCATGGCTGAAGGCTCTTCTGATGGCTCTGCTAATTCCAGTGTGGAGCCTTTGAGCAGCCCTGGACCTAGGCTGTCTTCCTGCTTTGCCTGCCATGGAAGTGCTGGGTGTGAGAGGCTGAGAGGCTTCCCAGTCAGGGCAGCCTGTCTCGGGTGACTGTTCTAGGAAGGTTGTGGTGTCCTTGGGCTGATGTTTCCATAGCCAGAGCAGAACCAGGACACATGTGTCCTCTGAGGTGGAGGACCCACTGAGGCATGCTCTGTTCTGCAGTGGGGTGAACATCTCCATGCGGTGCTGCAGGAGGTGGGGTTGGGTGCTGGTTTTGGGGAAAGAACAGAGCAGAGAGAGAATGCGGTGCTTCACAGGAGATGTGGTTGCAAAATTCTCAACAGGTTTTTGTCCCTCTTAAAGCAAGAACTGTGGCTCCTTGGGTTGGGGGTTCACCTCTCTGGATGGCTGCTGGGGTAGGGTGAGCATGTGCTGTGCAGAGCCGGGCCTGGCTGCCCTGGATCTGGCCTCTGGCTTGGCTTGGGCTAGGAAGGGTTTGCAAGGTCAGCTCTGTCCCACACCTTGTGCTCTGCCTAGTAGCAGGTCACTGCTGGGGTCCTTTGTTCTGCTGCTGTTCTTCTGTCTCTAAAATGTGTGTGTTTGTTTTTGTTTAGCTGCTCCAAAGATCCCTCCAGACCTAAAGTCCCACAGCCCCAAATGCCCTTCTACTGTCACGGGCACCTATAGTAAGTCACTTGCCCTGTTCCCAACCCTAATTATGTGTCTTGAAGCAGGACCCTGATTTGGCTGCACATGGCCCTACTGCTTGTTTGAGAATAATTTAGCTGTAGATGCACTTGGGGTTTTGTGGCTTTGGATACTGGTTTTTGAATCTGAAATGGAAGCTGAGAAGCCTTTCTGAATTCCTAAAGCAGGGTCTGAACTATCAAAGCTGAGGGTGCTCAGGCCTGTCCACCCTCCACTCCAAAAGCCAGTTAGGAGCCTGACCAGGCTTTCTGACTACATCTCCTCAGTCTCTGGCTGGGTATGGCCCTGCTGACCCAGTGCTGGGAGGTGAACCCTGAGCAGTCCTTGGCCCTGCTCTAAATCTGGCGCCAGCTGTGGGGAGGTTGTGCACTGGCTGAGCACTGAAGTGAGCTCCGCTGGGCTTGCAGAGGGACTTCACTGCATACGGCCTTGGCACCTGCCTACCAGAACCACATCTTTCCCCACTGATGCCTGTGGAAAGGGAGGGCTCTTCCCCTGCCCAGCACAGCGTGCAGTGTTGTCTGCTCTGTACTTCTCTGATGCTACCGGATCGAGCAGCCACCTGAGGCAAGCCTTGGATTTTGCCCTTTCTCCTACTTTTGAGCCTCCTCAAAGGGAACGAGGTTTCTGTTGAAGATCCCAGAAGGTTTTCTCTAGCAGATGATCTTGTAGGGCCACCCTTTGCAGATACGCTGAAAAAGACAAACCCTTACCCAGACCACTCGGTGTGTGTGTGCTCTGAACCCTGCTTTGGAAGCCTGCTGTCTGAAGCTGTGGCACTGGGCACTGGGACAGTCGGAGTGATGCAGTGCTCCCAGGGGCCCTGAGCCACGCTGTTCCTTAAAGGGCTGGTCTCTGTGGTTGCTCTGGTGAGGTTTCTGCAGGATCTGCACTCTCTATGGCACAGTCACCTAGGCCCTGGACTCTAGATCCTCCAAAGTCAGGGGCTTCCCTCCACAGAGCTCTTCCCTTGCAGCACTTTTCAGCTCCAGCGTGCCCGTGAGCGGTGCGGTACCGAATGAGACCATCTCTTTAAGACTAACAGCATTCATGTTATAGCTGGCAGCCTCTCCCTGACTGGCTGAGCCTGAGCTTAATGCCGAGTGTTGTTCTTTCACTGTCTCAGCCTGGAGTCTGGCTTCCCTCTCAAAGCAGCCGCTGCTGGGACCGGAGCAAGCGCGGACTCCCAGCCTCGGCAACCCTCTGCCAGGGATGTGCGCTGCCAGCGCTGCTGCCGGGCAGGCTCAGCCACGCCTGGAGTTCACGCTCCGAAGTACTAATCCTGCATGCCCGTAATCTTACCCGGCATATTGGACTAACTGTGACTGGAGAAAAGGCTTCCAGTTAATTGTGGGGAAGGGAAGGCTCCCTGAGAGCAGCTTATCTCTGCGTACATGCATGCCTGTGGCTGACAAATGTGTTACGAGATGTGCCCTGTGCTGGTTTTCCCTCACACTATGAGAAGCCTCTAATGGCTACCGACTGGGAATAGCAGGTAAATCCAGAGATAATAACTCCCTTCCCATGGGGCAGCTAAACTCAACAGACTCCTTGCCACATTGCAGAGCAGGAACATAAATTTTTTCCTGTAAGCTATCAAGCCATCCTGCCCGTTTCCTTTTCCACTGCTGCATGTGTGTTTTGTGTGCGTGTGTAGGCAGCTGTATAGATACATCTACACCTATCTGTATGTACCAGCTCGGTCCCAGCCTCCATGCCAGAAGCACATGGTGCAGCTGCTGTGTATACGGAGGACTCTGGCACCACTAGGAGGGAGTGGTGGGATGGGGCTACCTGCCAGGGATGCTGTGCACCAGGACGAGCCGTGAGTCTCAGCTGATCCCAGGCATTGTCAGACCCCAGTCCCAAGGTCACCCACAGCTTTTTAGAGTCGAGGGCCGTGAGGATGTCCCAGCAGGCATCTCCTGGGTATCCGCTTCTCTTGCAACTTGGCCTAGGGAAGGAGCATCCAGGGATTTGTGCGTTCCCAAGTGCTGGAGCATGTGTGTGCTGGAAGCCTAGAAGGGACCTGCTGGGGAGGGAACGCACTGCTGCGTGGGAGCTCACCCTTCCTCTGCTCTCTCCCTGCCTGCAGTGCTGGCGTGCGGCCGTCCCCAGGCCACGGCGGTGTACAAGGTGTCTGAATACGCCAGGAGATTCGGTGTCCCCGTGATTGCAGATGGAGGGATCCAGACGGTTGGGCACATTGCAAAGGCCCTGGCGCTTGGAGCCTCCACCGGTGAGCAGCCCATCGGGCGGCCAGGTCTTGCATGTGGTAGGGAGTCTCCTAGGAAGGATTTCCACATAGCATTGGATTCTGGGCTCAAGGGCATGTACCTGTAGGTGGCTGGGGGTGTAGGGGGGTTGCAGCACAGTGCTGTGCCCACGGACCCTGAGGGGTTTGCGGCCATGGCCTTCTGCTGCTGACATGCTGTTCTTGATGATCTCTTGTGCTAGTCATGATGGGCTCTCTCCTGGCTGCCACCACGGAGGCCCCAGGCGAGTACTTCTTCTCGGATGGAATTAGGCTGAAAAAATACCGTGGCATGGGCTCTCTAGATGCCATGGACAAGAACTTGGGCAGCCAGAACCGGTATTTCAGGTAAGAGCTGGTGCTTTGGGGCAGTAGAACAAGCTTTTGGGGCTTCTCTGCTTCACAAACATCCTTGATTTGTGCTCCCATGCAGTGAGACAGACAAAATCAAAGTGGCCCAGGGAGTCTCCGGTGCAGTGCAGGACAAGGGCTCTATCCATAAGTTTATTCCTTACCTGATTGCTGGGATCCAGCATTCCTGCCAGGATATTGGTGCCAAGAGCCTGACCCAAGTCCGGTGAGTGCTTCGCCTCGCTTGTGCTGTGGTTGGGTCACAGTGCTGCCATTTGGGGTCCCTGGGAACGCTGTACTTAAGCTGCAGTGTGTTCCTCATGGTCTGACCTCGCTGTAGCCCTCTTCCCCCCTCTCCAGTGGGCACTGGGTCATAGATCTGGCAGCCCCAGGGACGCAGGAGCGTGGTCTCTTGTGGCATATTTAGCTGGCTGGGCTTGAAATTTGGGAGTTACCTTACTCTGCCCGGTTCTTCAGAGCATAGCAAAGACCATTCTGAAGGAACCAGTGTCCCTCATCTCAGCTGGTCCAACAGTGCCAGAGTACTGCGTTCCCTGGACTGGCTGGCTTGTGACATGTCTTTCCTTCTCAGAGCCATGATGTACTCGGGAGAGCTGAAGTTTGAGAAGAGGACAACATCTGCCCAGGTGGAAGGCGGAGTGCATGGCCTTCACTCGTAAGTGCTTCTGGCAGGACTCTGTCTCCCCGGGATGGGCACTGGAGAGGGGGGTTAAGCGCTGCCATGCTGTGGGCTTGGCACGCTGCTGGCTTCATCTGCCACTGCACAGCTCAGCTGAGCTGTAGCCTGTCCATGGGACAGCAGGCCAGGACCTGCTCCCAGCTGTGCCTCTGGCCCTTGCCCTGGGTGAGGTGGGTCAGTTAAAGGGTTCTCTGGTTTGCTGCTCCCCTCACAGGTACGAGAAGCGCCTCTTCTGAAGGAGGTCTGTCTATGTCTGTCATCGTGCCACTCAGCCCTGCACCGCCCTGTGCGGGAGCTGCTCTTGTTGCAGAAGTGCCATTATTCTGTGGGCTGCCCAGAGCTCCCTGTGTCCCTTGGCTGCTTCATCACCACCTCAGAGGGCCCACCCCCCGCCCAGGAGCAGTGATCCTGGGTGGGCGCCTGGGGCCTTGCACGTGTTGACCGTGTTTTACAATAAAAGAAGAAAAGATGTGCAGTTGGTGTCAGCCCAGAGCCCCTCTCCTTCTGTACTCCCCTAGTTCTCCTTCCTTGCCTCTCTCCTTCACTTCCCACTCTGGAGCAGCTGATGGCCCCGGAAGAGACATGGTGCGTGTGAGGGTGAACAGGGGAGGGGACAGCCCTGACCGATAACACATGCGGATGGCAAATGGATTTTACGCAGCCATTAGCTCCTGCTGGGAGCTGCCAAACCCAGCAGCAGGAACAGCCAGGCTGCCGCAGGACCCTCTGCCCAGTCTGGCTGCTGCAGTGACAAGCACGTAGGTGCTTGTGTATGTACGTACCTGATGCCCACTTAAGCCCCTGGAAGCGCTCTGTGCTGAAGCTGCTTCTGTGCACCAGGCTCTCTGGTGGCACAGATCACTTGCCCAGGCTTCAGCTGCCATCTGTGCCAGAAGGTGTGTGCCCAATGAATGTGGAAGGACAGGGGCTTGTAAAGGTGCTGGCAGTTGTGCTTCTGCATGCTGGCCAGTGCAGGCCTCCCTGGCTCGGCTGGGTCACCTGTGCCTGCAACACCAGGTGACAAAAAAGTCACACCTGTACCAGTCGCCTGTGTGCCCCAACACATGCAAATGCCTCCCAAAGCACTGCGTGTTTACCATCAGTGGGTTGTGGCCTTTAATGCTGTTGACTAAAAAAATCAGCCTGCAGGCTGGTGATGTCAGGTTAGATTTACACATGGTAAAAACTAAGCCTTGAATTACAACGTAATTGTGTCAGTGTCAAACATTCATTACCACGCCTGACTTGCTAAGCAAAGCTGCCCCAGAGCCTGACTTGGAGGGGGGGGGGGGGGGCTGCAGCTGCAGCTCCGCGGGCCTGCACAGGTGGCAGGGTTGGGG
>JAVSBS010016359.1:0-17351 GCA_033124195.1 Coracias cyanogaster | reverse complement strand
ACCTGAATTTTGTTACATAGTTCTGGAAATTAATCCCTCTGCTAATATTTGTTTTAAGTTTTCATAGAGAAAAAGAAAATATTGTGGTTTTGTATCAGTGGTTAATGAACCTTCCAGATTAATTTGAAAGTCATATCCAGACCATATGCTTTGTTAAATGACATATGAGTCCCTGATATGAGCTGTGAAAAAAAAAAAAAAAAAAGGAGGAAAAACGTAACAACGTGTTAAACTTCAGTTTTCCAGAATGTCTCTGAATGATTATACAGAGCATACATAATTTGTTTTTTTTTCTCTGGCCTTTAAAACTGCCTCTTTTAATTTTCTTTGTGAGTACTTGGTGGTTCCATTGCTTTTTGTATTTTTTTTTCCAACCATAAATATACTAAGGAGCATTTTATTCTGTGAGGAGCCCGTCTGGAACTAGTGGAACTTTTAGTGGATCCGGTTGTTTCTATGTGTGAGGGAGGATTGTAGAATTGTGTAAGTACTCCATTCAAAATGTTTAGTTTATATTCACAAAACTTGACAGGCAGTAAACTAACAGCTTGAATTTATCCTCAGCTCTTTTTCAGACAATGGTATTTAAATGTAACACCGAATGACAAGCAAATACCAGTATATACTTGTGGTGGTTTAGACCCTGCACCTGAGCACCATGTGCAGCTGCACACCCCCCACCCCCCCGCCCCACCCCACCACCCCACGCCGTCCCGGGAGAGCCGGGAAAGCACAAACCCCGGCTTTGAGATAAGGGGAATTTAATACAACCATGCACAAGCAATAGTCAGAACATCAACACTGAGAAAATGGTGTACAAAACAAGGGACACAAAGTGAACACATGGGCGGATTGGTCCGGAACCCATGCACACCTCACCTGGCATGCAACCTCCTGCTTCAGTGGATGGTATCCAATAGCCAGGCTGTGGCTCCCTCCCAGCTTCTGCTGAAAATTAACCCTGTCTTGGCCAAGCCAGGAAAATACTATGTACACTTCAAGTACCAAATAACTTTGTGTCAGTTAAAAACTAGATGTAGATTTTAAAATGAGTTTGGAAAAATTGGAGATTTAAAATTCTTCTATAATTAAGGACATGATTATAGGGCCTTTTAATTGTTTTGTTGCACTTATCTCAGACATTGCCTTTTATTGTTACTATACTGATATAAAAATGATAGGTTTACTTATTTGTTTGCCTTATTACAAGGCTGTTTTCAAATCATTATTTTTCTGATAAATGCTGATTTCTTATTACTTTATATGCATTTTAATAACATCATAAAACTTCAGTTTCATGGTATAATGAATTGTAAATTGAGCAACATTTCATGTTCCCATATCATAAAAGTATTTCTCCGTTGGTTTGCTATCTATCATTAAAATATACTAATAGCTCTATGCACAAATAGTTTTGTTGTCAAAGCCACAAAATCTGTTTGGGTACTTGGGAATATTCCAAAGCTTGGCAAATTTCTGCAAATCTGCCTTGATGAGCAAATTCCTTGTAATTTAAGAATATGTGAATGAAACAAATTAAAGTAGCTATAGCATTTCCATGTGATAGAAAGAGTGAAACTCAAAAAAAAAAAAAAAAAAAAAAAAGAATACATAAGAGAACATAGAGACGTAAAATAACCATACTTTTAATGCAAATGCGAATTTTGACATTAATTAAAATGGAAACAGGGACCAGAATACAGTCTAGGGAAAGATAGAGTATAACAAACTCATTAACAGTGTTGAAAGCTTTTCATTTTCTGGATGTACAGATTGTCTACTTTCAGCCCTGCTCAAAATGGTGACGGAGAAAATAAATTTGCATCTGCTCTCATCTTTCTCTAAGGAAACAAATTATTTCTGTTCTAGACTACCTTATGGTTACTATAGTTTCTTTATGAACTCCAACATACAGGATTATAGGGAAACCATAGAGCCTGGTCTCTTCTCATTCCTTCACTCTTTTTCTCCATATGCTCAAGATGAGTTAATAGGATTAATATAATTTACTTAAATCTGCATATTCTGACCAAGAAATGTTGCCTACTGGGATATTTAAAGAGTATTCTTACTGTGTCCTTATTCCCAGTACATTTGTGCAGTTCAAGTCAGAAACTAATTTAGACTAAAGATCAGAGCTTTAAACCTCTGATGTGTTGATATGCCCAGATGCAATTTTTTGTCTTGAACTTCACTGGAGTAATTCCCATACTTGTATCAATATCAAGCTGGTATACGATCTGGTCTCACTCCTCCATGGAGCAGTGTTCAGATAACTCCTTTTCTTTCTTTCCTTTTATGTTTAATTCTGGAATATTCTAAAAAGAGTCAGTGAAAATGCTCCAGGTCAAAATCAAAACAATTGGAAGAATTTGCACCTATTTTCTGTGTGTTGTTCAGCCACTTCCTTCTTAATGTTAGTGTTTCATAGTCTAAACAAATTTACTTCATGCTTTGATTATGAAGTGGGCCTTCCCCACCTCTACTGGTAGGCTACACATTTCTCTTAGTAATACAAAAGTTATTAAATTGTAATTTCCTGGAGAGTAAGCTAATTACTAATATTAGAAAAATATTTACTATAGCTTTGCTTTGAAATCATCAGAACACTTGTCAATAAATAAATTTATAATCTTTAGCCAGTCCTCTTCTACTCAGAACCTCCAAGGCTTTTAAGTGATGATATGATACCCTGGGAGAATTCATGATCAGAGAACTTCTTTTGCCTTTGCAGTCTTTCATGTTGAGCTGACATTAGTCACTCGTCATACATCAGTGTTGGGAGCTATATCTGCATTTGTACTAGAATTGACACAAATTCTCATATTTACCTTTAAGAATATCAGCTGTGCTACATTCTCATTACTCAGGCTTGCTTATTTGTTAGTATAATATATTCCCAGTTGCACCAAAAATACATTCTGAATAAACATTGGAGAGAGGACATCTTAAATACCTGACAGCAGTTTTATTCAAGAAGAGCTATATATAGACTAGATCTCATCTCTTTACCCTCCTATGTGCACCTGTGACTCTTAGCTTCAGTGAGAGATAGACCTGCTTACTGGATAATAGAATTTATATGCTAATATTTTGGGATTTTTTTGCTTGTTTTTTGTTCTTCTTACCTATCAAGAAATAGTAGGAATTAAATATATTTACTCTGAATTTCTCTCATGGTCCTCATTACAAAGGTCTGAGTAAACTGCACAATGTTTAGGCACTAAGATGATGGGCAGAAAAACAAAGCTACAATTAGACATAGGTACATAATTTTTGTTAATGGAAGGGACTGCTCTGGTGGTATGGCTAAGAATGGGAATGTTATGTATTTTCCCATTCCATTGACTAAAGAGAAAAGCAAAGGGGACTACAAAAGGTTTTCTTTAGTCATACTTTTCCCTGCTGGTTACTCTCACTGTCCTTCAGAGAGTGGCCCTCTCCATGAATATAACTGATCTGAGATATCTTTTTTTACATTATCACCGCTAAATCTTTCATGTGTGACAGGATCATTCTTCATGTCCAAAGGACCACAGGAAGTTAGATGGTTTGAAGATAGGGCTGTGGAGAGGATTTCCAAAGAGAAAATTTAACACAGCCTCCAGGCTTCATTGGCTAGGTCTATATTACCAAGTAATTACTTGCTAATAGTACAATAGGAAGACTGAATAAACTGAAGCTCTGTCCTTATGGCACACTCTATGTGGTCTGGGGTTTTACTTCAGAATAGATTAGTGCTGTCTCCTAGACTTAATATTTCCATCTTACATGTGATATAAAAACTATAAAAAGTAACGTATTCCACAAACTCTCACCACACGACAAAGTGTCATACTGGCTTCTCTTCTCTGTCAAGCAAATGATAGTAGCATATCATAGCCCCTCCAACATGGCTCAAATAAAACCTCACTAATGGAAATGAACCTAGTTTCTGTTCCTGCTTGTGTTCTTGCCTGCTTCTAGTCCTGCTCATGTCCAATTAACACACCAGTATTCACTTGTCTTGGGGATATGGAAAGACTAGCAAAGAATGTAACACTCTTTTTGCAGGGGCGGTGTAGGCTCTCTTCCGTGAGTCGACAGCACTGTGAGCTACTACTACATAATCATGACTTAACATTTCAGAAAATCATGCGTACGTTAAAAGGAGTGACTATCTCTTCCTCCCTCTTGTGAAGTCCTGCAACACTGAACACCTACTGATCCGTGGCCTGACTAGTTTAAGGTCAGCAAATTCAATCCTGGGGGAAAAGTAACGATCAAGACTTCAGATGGCGTACTCCAACCTTTCTCGTCTAAATGAAGTGGATAACATAAAGAAAAATTCCCAGGCTTTGGTTTCCATGGGTTTTTAAATGGTGTGGGAACTATCTATTGAATTATCCACTGATAAAATGTGTGGATTGTTTCAATGTTATTAATTACACATGCCTATCTTGAATTTATGAGGATTTTAGTACTTTCTCTGAAAGGATGGACACAATAATTCTCTGTATTTAGTTCCTGCCAGTTCAATAGGAAACACTATCTATTTATGTCATTAACCAACCATAGAGTTGTACCCAGACAAGGAAGATATGAACCTCAATAGGGTGGAAATGGAGTGTACGTTTGATTGTCTAAATCTAAGATAGTTGGGACTGCATGACAAACTGGGGATTGGAGCAGGATGCTCCAAGTGCTTTCAAAAATACGATGCTCATTCAGCCTGTGTTTTCTGTGACTCTGCTCCACACTCTGTAACTGCCCGACCACACCTGGGATGTGTGTCATAAAGACTGTGCAAAACACTATAATGCTGCCCTTTTCAGAATCAACATCCTGGAGTTCTTACTGATAATACAGTTTGCTGTTTCTGTTTTCAAACTAAGTAACAATAGAGCATGTTGTGAGACTGTTCCATTAGAAATGATAGTGTGCCTGCAAATATAGCAAAGCATGCCTTCCTCTTCACATGACAGCAAAAAAGATCACAACCCACAGCTGAGCATCTACCTGCAGACTGCCTACTGAAACCAGAGATGAAAAACTGCACCTGATGTTGTTTCTGCAAACCATTAGCCACCTGAGCCTGAAACAGCTACTCAAAACCATATAAAGAGAAAGCTGTGGCCCAGTGAGGTCCCAGGAGCACATCTTCTCTGTTGCTGCTTAATTTCAGTAGCCCACTAAGGGCTGGAGTGTCCTATGAGTCTTTATGAATGATGGAAAAGGAGGGAGGGTGGGGGAAGGAGGAACATTATAACCAGCAAACACTAACTCTACCAGCAACTGTTCTGTACCCTGAAGAAAAGACGCTCTCCTCTGCTTGTCATTCTACTTCGTAGGCAGAGATTCAAAAGGCCATATGACAAAAAACCATCCTATATGTGGCTTTTTGATCATATCATCATGTCATAACCTACTGCTTTTGAAAAAGAGAAGGAAACGTGCTTAGGTTTTTAAAGGAGCCTCTGGTGACTGCATTACTGTGGCTTGGTTAGTGCTGGGGCTGAATTAGACTCAAACAGGGCACAGGCTGGGCAGGCCTTTTCTGACATACCTAAAAGCCAGGCAGAAGATTTCCTCACAGCTCAGAGCCTCAGGTCGATTTTTAAACACAAAACAGCCTTTATGATTCAGCGTTATGTGTCATCATTCTACGACTCTGAGACCAGGGCTGTCATTCCTCCCTCCCTCTGCACATGTAATAATGACAGGTACAGAAGAACATCACTATTTTTTTCACGTTGGAAACTAGAGTGCTTACACAGGGGGTTCTTGATAAAATCTGTGGCAGGGAACAAGCTGGAAAGGTACTAGATGTGCTTTTGTCCTCAATGAGAAATGAGAATGATAAAGCAGTGCTAGATAGGTTCCTAAAGCTTTCCTATATGGTGATCCTAACGCCTCAGATGTGGGCATGTGCAGTCAAACAGCAGTCCTGATGGTGTCTTCTCACCTGAAGATCAGTTCAAGAGCTCTGTAGTTGATGAACATTTGCATTGCACCTAAAGTGTGGTTGTTGTCCTTAGTCTCCAGAAAGAGAGTCTTCATCTTCTGATATGAATTGAGGCATTGGTGCTCATCAGCATTTAGATACTCCTACAAGGTTATGCTGCTGACACATAAACTTTTGACGTTCTCATTTCCTTTGGAATGACCTCTATAATCTCCTTGGGAACCTAGCTGGGATCTTGTTGAATCTTTGCCTTTGCAAAAGACAACAATCATAAAGGAAAATAGAAAGGTGGAGATAGAATGTGTAAGACATTATTGAACTACAAATGGAAGGGGAAGGTAAAAATTAATTTGAGCCAAGGCAAGTGTGGATGAATGAAGAAGGTACATCAAGTAAAGAGCTGAGAGGTAGTGGGCAAAAGCATACATGAAAGTACATACATTTCTGATAGGACATGTATTGAAGAAACTCATGGTTGTGTGGAGCTGTTGGCTTAGACCCCTGTGGTGCTCATTTGGTGAGCAACTGGAATAAAGATCCCAGTTTACTTTCCTCAAGAAGGAATCTTTGTTGCACTCACGAGAAACACTGTGTGTGTATCAAACATGCTTTTTCTGGTATGACCTGGCAACTCATTTCAGAACTGCTTTACTTCTCTGAACCAAAATGTTGATGTTGTTTTGTTTGAATTGTCCACATAGCCTGTACAGAAATCAGTGAGCAGTGAAGTGGCTAGGAGGAATATAGAAGAAAGCCCACAGAGAGTTGCAGGTATATATGGAAATGTGGGATGGAAAAGTCAGTGTCCTGGGTTCAGCTACGATAGGGTTAATGTTCACAAGCAGCTGGGAGAGGCTGTAGTTGGGAGAGGCCACAGCTAGGATAAACAGCTGAACCAGCCAACAGATATTTGGTACCATACTGACATCATGTCTGCTATATAATAAGAGGGTTGGCCCAGGAAAGGGGTGCCTGTTTTCAGAAAGTGACTTCAGTGTATGGCCAGAGCAGGGACAGTTCATCTCGGGTCTTGAGTAGAGCCTCGCAGTGTATATCACTCACTTTATATATTGTTTCATTAGTATTATCATTATTATTGTTGTTTCTTCTCTTTGAGTTGTTCTATTGAACTGTCCTTATCTCAGCCCATGGGGTTTTCCCTTTTTTTCTACCCCATTCTCCTCCCATAACTTAGAGGGTGGAAGTGCGGAGGAAAGCAGTGGGCAAGCAGCTATGTGGTGTTTAGTTCCAGCTGAGGTTAAACCATGACAGTTAGTTTTCCTCTTTACCGAACAGTTAAGCTAAATCTGACACCTGAAAGAGATTATCTCACTGATGCTGCCACTGAGATGGTGATATGTCATTGAAAAGTATATTGTTATATCAACATTTCTTTTAAACATTGTCGTTTAAGTGTCATTAAGACATAAGGCATGCATACTTTTAGGCCATCTTTATTTCAGATGACCCTCTTTATTCAATTTTAATTTTTGCAATGTTATTTTTATCTTAACAATCTGAACAACCTTTCTCTTGAGTATGGTCCCAAATATCACAAACTTACAGTAGCATCATCTCCTGGAAGATTACCACATCTAACAGTATAATTGTTTTATTAGTGCTTTGTGCTCAAACACAAGATGTTTCTTTTGCTGCTTCAAGGCAGACAAAACAAAACAAGTCTTTGAGGAGGAAAAACATACTTAAAAGGAAAGTGTACCCATTTGTCTCAGCACAGTACTCTGAACAGTCATAGGGTAAGAAAACAATAACAAATACATAACCCGAAGAGAAACAAATAAAATTATGAGTAATACTGTTCAGATGCTTTTCCTGAAAGAAACAATGTTTCTGAAAAAATTTGCCGCAATTGATTCACCAGCTGATAAACACTACATCAAAAGCTTAATATTCTCTATGAATCATTTAGTTAAGACCTGCTACACTTTTTTCAGCCCTTTTAAAATACACAGACCCCATGTACCTTCCACCTCTTCCCCCTCCCTCCAGACTCCTTACTCAAATTCTTCTCCTTTGGACATCCAAGGAACTATTATCTTGTACCGCAGCTAGAGTGAGTGTAAATACTTCTTACCTATGTCTTTGCCCTAAATCTGTCTTTTAGAAATGGAGATGCAAGCATTATTTTTCTATTTATCCTGTCTTCCTTTCTTTGCTCTTTTCCAGGTAGAGAGGCAGCTGCAGTCCAAGCAGTGTATTCACAAAATAGGATTCACAAGATAACTGGCCTTCATCTTGGTGTTTGTCTATATATTGAGAAGATAATGGAATGTGAGATGGAATTTAAATTGGCAAACCTAGCTCTGTTATTGTGCTTGAAAAATTATTCATAAAACCTGACACAACACTCAGTTCTTTGGGATCACAGACAACAACTTTCTTGCAAGAAATGCAGAATGTGAATTGCTGGTTGCCTATTATCTTCATTACAGCTTTTTACAATTTCCCCTAACATTTTTTTTTACATTTTCCCTTAACTTTTTTTTTTTCCAGCTTTCAGATCACAAATGACTTCAGAGATACCTAGTGTGATCATTAAGGACTGTATTCAACAAGTGTCAGATTTACATAGCTTTATCTGTTGATCCTCTGCCAGCTCCCACAGCATGACAGCTTTAAAGTTGAAAAGTCTCAGTGCACCATCCCAGTGAAACTCGGGAACCATCTTCCCTTCTGACCAAATTGAAACAAAGAGGCACTTCTGAAATACACTAAATTCAAGACAACTCTGTTCTCAGGAATAAGATCCAAGGGACTACTAAAAGGAGTCCAGTTCTGCTTTTTGCTACCTAGTGACATAGCTCTGCTTTTTCTCTGTCAGACACACAAGGCCTGAACTTCAGACACTATCAGTTAGACCTAAAATCACCTGTGAGGTGGTATGGTAGATGATCTGTATTTGTCTTCTGTACTGTTCAGTAATTGATTAGCCTAAGAAGTGTGGCTTATTGGCCAAAGCAACACTCAAAAGATTCAACGAAGAGATCTTAATTGTGACAATTCTTCACATGTAACTTAGTTGTTACAATAAAATATTATTTTACACATTGTTGTGTATCTGTAACAGTCAAGCAAAATCGTTATGACCTGTCTTGATGCAACATGGATCTTTTTAGACCCATTGAATAAAAATTTGGAGCATTTTCTGACATGTACATACATTGTAGAGGCAGTTAAATAACCAATTATGAAAGATTTTGCTCTCCAGACAACTTCATCCAGGTTTTTTTAGCAAGTGAAATATATGCCCTCTCTGCTGGAGAAGATTCCAGACATAAAACCAATCATATGTTCACAAGTCATTTTTGTACTGTGTAGTAGTACTGCACCAGCCTCATAGGGTGAAGAATCATGTAAGAGGATAAGGACCTTTCCATCATCAGAATGCACTACGGATTGTAATGATCTTAACAGCTTTAAAGCAGCAATGACAAACTGTTTATTATTATGTTGAGGAAAGCTCAAGGTCTTGCAAACCCTATTTTTAACAAAAAGATCGTGTTGCTGTGCAGGTGCCCCAGGCAATAGAAACTGAAATTCATTAAGTAACCTTTCAGACAACTTACAAATATTTTGTTCTATAAAAACTCTGGCAGCTGCAACATCCACATTAATAGCTATAATATTATTGCTTTTATAATTGGATGCAAGCCATAGATATTATGTAATTGCCTAAATATTCTCTATGGTTTAAAAAATATTCCTGCTTGGTTTCAGCTACAAGAATCTGACAGGTATGTTAAAGAACTGCAAGTATCCATGTAGACATAACATGGTGAATTATATGTCTACCAGTTTACTATTATCACTGCAGTAGAGGCAACTTAAACTCTAATTAAAGAAAAACTGTTGATACAAACATCTGAGATGTATGAAAGTGTACATTAGATGTATAGGAGTGTACATGTATATGTAACTGTATATGTTATCTTAGAACATTTTTACATGCACGACAAATTTGTCTTTGTATTTTGTCTATAGGAAAAACTAAGACATCCAGAATAGAAAACAGAACTGGAAAACTGGTATACTTCTATTTGTCTGGCTGAACTAACTTTAAGGAACAGGCTCCAGCTGTAATCATTTTGGGTCATTTAGTCAATGGTGAAGCAGATGTGCTTTCATTAGGAAAGGTCCCATCTATTCTCAAATCTTGTACACTATACGGAAAAAAAAGTAATCTGGTTTATCCTTTTTTCTGCTAGAGTAGAAAAAAACTCCTTGTTTCTCTTTTCTTGCTTATTTTAATCTTCCTTCTAGAACACAAGAAACAAAGACAGAAACTGCATGGCATATGCCTGATTTTCAATGGGGAATATACTGATAATGGAAAAATATTAGATTTGGAAAATTAAAGAAAGTCTAGAAGAAAGTTTAAGACTGAGGATGGACTGGGTTGTCTCAGCACACATGGGAAATATTTCACAGTTGTTCTAAATGAAATAAATGGAGTTGCCTCATTAATTGTCAACTAAGTTTGAATGTCAGGCCTCCAATGTAACTGGCAGCCTTCTACAGCAGGGTGGAGAAAATCTGTTGGAAGACTAAAAGAACTCTGTAGGTAATCTCGCACTAAAAGGTTGATAGATACTGGTTATTCTGTCCATCTTCTAGTTTATTAAAACTAAGAGGCCTCATTTAGAAGAGTTAAGTAGCTGTAGTTCTTCTTTCAGCAAATAGTAAGCTTTTTATTTTAGAGACAATTTGTGTCTTCAGTCATGTTCTAAGTAAAGACATAATTACAGAAGGTAAGTGCTTTGCCCAAGGCAAGAGGAAGACCTAGGGTAAGCTATTTTAGACATTCACCCTAGTGAAGGATACACATACCCTAGGGTCAATTGAAGAACAGTGTCTTGCATTTGAACTACTATGGATGTATACTTACAGCCTAAAAATATGTGTCCACTTTCTTCCAGATGTGTCACAAGCTGTGATCATGAGTGCTCTCACTGTGGCCTTTAACAGTGGCTGGTTTTAGCAGATAGTTATTTTGAGTAGTCGTATTCAAGACTAAACTTGGATCCCACATTTCAGTAATGCTAAGGAGAATCTGGCCAACAGATTTTAATTCCTTCATCCTCTTTCTTGTGTATATTAAGCTCAAAAATGACAATTTAAAGGCATTGAAATTGTTTTGAAACAAACAAGACACCTTAAAGCATGTTGTAGACCTCTGAGTCACAAACTTGATAACAAAATTAGGTGACTAACGAGAAAGGAATGGAATGAGAATACAAACCATTTTCCTAGGTGATCTGCCAAAGTTTTCCCTAAGTTTTTTTTTTTTAAATGTCCCTTTATTTCTCTCCTAAGAGCCCCTAAAACATTGAAATGTGACAATTGTTTAATTCTTGACTCTTCAGTTATTTTAGTTAATCTCTTATCAAATTGATTGTACTTACTTAAGGGCCCATCAATAGTGGCCTATTGTGAGGTAATGATTGAATGAGGCACATCATCTGTGGTGTGGCATGTTTCTCTGTACACTTTCTTATTAAGAATAGACAAATATCTCTAGTAACAATTATGTCTATCTTCAATTTGCAGTGCAGTTTTCTCTCTCAGTGTCCGTTCTGCAAAAGGTACTTCAGTACTCTAACTTCTTCATGTTACATATCCATGTGCAAAGACCAATATATCTGTTTGCTGTAACATTACATAGTCAAGGTAGTTCATAGTTCACAGCTCATCTTTCACTTCATTCTTCTTGAGTATTCTAGAATTTTCTCTTCCTTCAAAGAACTAAATTTGTTTGATCTCCAGGCTTTTTGGAAATGTCATTTTTAAGTCATGCTATCGTGTATAAAATTAACAGCTGTTTATTGGAGCAAGAAATAGAACTTTGCATTCAGAAGAGTGTTCTGGTCATGAGGTAAGACTCTTGTTAATTTCCTAGTGGCATGATAAACTATTTTATGTATTGCCACAACTTCAGCATGATAGAATGTTATCACATAATACTTTCATAACTGATCCTTTGAGTAACATGAATCCCAGTATGAGAGCTGACTGAAGCAAATAACAAGCTGATTTAGACTGTGTATCTCACAACCAAGTCTCTAGCCACTAAATTTCACCAGCCACCAAAAAAAGATCCAATTTTCCATCCATTCAATTCTTTTCTCTTTATCAGATTTGATCTCAAATGAAGTCAACTAAGACCAATTATGCATGTACTAATCTAAGATAAAATTCACTGATAAATGTCTGAGTTACGGAAGATAGCTAATTCTGAAAGGAGTAAGGGCACATATATATAATGTGTTGGACTTCTTATTTTTCAAAAGGTGGTTGAGGCAGTCTCCTACTGAGAAGTACTAGTTTCTGAAAAGCCGTTTTTATGTGCCTAACTCTCTCTATGTATCATATAGAGAACCTGTAAATCTGCTTGTGGATGTCACTGTCTAGCACGAAGGCTAAAAGTTAGGTTTTCTGCAATAGTCAGCATTGTGATACTTAAGTCTCTTTATGGATCTACACTCCCAAAAACCTATGATTAAATTGGTAGGTGGGAAAATTGATGCTGACTCCACTAGAAACTGAGAGTAACTGTTGAATTTCAACAGCTACATGACTGTGAAAGGCCTGGACCAATAGCTATAAGCAGGTCAAATGTGAACCCTCAAGCTCTGCAGATCCATTAACTTTCAGAACATTTCCTAATAGTCTAACATATACTGAAAAATGACACTTGGTCTTTGCCACCTTCACCTCCTACTTGTCTCTATTAAGGAAAAAAAGCAGATGAGGTCGTTGCTGAATATACTGTTATTTGATGAGCTGAGTAGATCAAACAGCAAAAACACTAACGCGTTCTGTCTTTCCACAAAATTAAAATTAAAAAAAAAAAAGTGTTAAAACTGTAGTAGATATTGAATACACACAATGTTTTAAGATAGAACAATGGGTTTATTTCAGCAAAAGGACATTGTTCCTCTTATTTTATTAAACTGTTTTCTTTTAACACTAAAAGGATAAAATTCCTCCATTGAATATGGACATACCATTTTGAGAGTTATTTTTGTTTTAAAAAAGGACACAATAAAAAAACAGAATGAGAAAGATTTGGAAAACACACTTTCTATTCACTCTTCACTGGGGTCACTGTAGATCAGGTATATCTGCAAGCCGTAAGTAGACAGATTGGCATAATAGGTGCAGCTCTGGGCCCTGGCCTGCTTCCCTGGTCTGGGATACCATCTGGATGAGTTTGGCAGGTGTCTTTCTCTTCCTTGTTCTCTTCAGTATGGTCAGGGGTGGATGAGCTGTCTCATCTCAATGTGTTAGTGCCATATGCTGCAAGATACAATTGATTTCAGTCTTAGGTCAGTAGCCAAGAGAGAAAGGGAATGGAGAAGAGAAAAAAAACAGGGAATGGAAAGAGGAACATAGGGAAACAACCTCAGAAATGCCAAAATGAAATCTTTGCCATTACAACAGTCATGGCATGAGATTTTTCAAAGCTTGTTGGGATTGAGCCATATTTGGAATGCGTTGAGTGCAAATATACTGTATAAATATTTGCAGTGATGCAGAAGCCCTTCAGACTTTTGTAAGATTACTTCTCCAGAGATCTTGACACTGATCACCAAAGTCTAATTTTAAAAATATGAGAAGGACCTATGTGATGCAGTGACCAAAAAAAAACCAGACAAACACTTCAGTTGATATTTATAGCCTGTTAACTTTTTCATTACTTAAAAATCCTATTGTTTATAATTTTCAGTTGTTGGATCATCCTAATTATTTATGTACATTCAGACTGATATTCTTCATGTCACACATTTTTTTTTTACCCCGGCCTTCAATTGCTAGAAATTACTGTGATTTTTTTTCCTTTCAAACTCTCCCATTTGCTTACTAATAAAGACACTATTAAAAAAGAATACATTCATTCTCTTTAAATCTAAACAACAGATTTGTCTTTTTCAATTAAAAGAAATCATAACTTCCTATTAAGGCTACTGCAATCCACTTATCTCTGCTACCAAAAAGATTAGATATAAGAGTAGAGTGAATATTTTATTAGCTGCGACAACTCACAGTCACTCTGTAAATAGCCTTAACACATGTTGCCTCATATGCAGTATCCCAGGAAGAACCAAGTCTACTGCAAGGCAGAGGCTCTAGTTATACATAGAGAAAAGAGCAGAAAAATCATAGCACCTAGACTACCACATTTTCCTGTCCACTTTGGCTACCATTAACATACACATCTTGTTAACATGGAAAAACAAACAAGAAAGGAAATGAACAAAACCACCTACATTTTTTCCCTCCCAGTGAAAGTAGTAAAACAAGCTAGAAGAAAAGTGAGGCAGTATTATACAGCATACAAATATTTCTCATCATATCTGAATCTAAATTAGAGTGGTCACCCAAGAGTGCTTTTATTTATACCAGAGAAATAGGAAACTGACCATCCCCAGCCATCCTTGAACACCATGCCCACAACAGACAGTAATCAGACAGAAATAACATTATGATTACTGGTGTCAAATGACCCTTAAAGATTCAAATAGTTCATCAGAAAGGAAGGACTTCCATCAGTTCTAACTAGGAGAACTTTATATACTTTAACTTTGCCTCCTTCACAAATAAGCTTTGTCTAAGAAATTTCTGTTGCTCTTACACTCAAGAAGATTTCTTAACCTCTGTGAGTTTTAAGGCAGATTATTTTCTCAGCAGGGGATAGTCACAACATTCACTCTATAGATGTAGATGATACATAGAAACATGTATAACCTCCTGAATAGAACTAATTTCCTCTTGTTTACTAGCTTACTATTTTGCTGAAAGCAAGAGGAAAGCAACTAGTGCACCTGCATGTGGCAGATGATTTTCACTTATCAAAATGAAAAGCCCCAGATAGGACTTATTTTCCAAAAGATGCTACATTTTCACCTTTAAGTATTGAATATATAATCTCATGTGGACCAGCACAATCCTAGAACACTCATACATACATGGATATACTGTAACATCTCTAAAGATGGAAATTTCACTTGGAGATAGTAATAATTTACTTTCAAAATCATGCAGCTAAAGATGTCAGCACATGAGATCTTTATTCACAACATATCGTACTTTTAATTTGGAACAGCCAGTTATACGAGAATGATCCTCAGCATATTTTCCTCCTGCTTCTTCAGCATAAGAAAAATAGAAAACAATTAGAGAAGGTAGAATTTACATTTACAGCAGTGATAAAATGTTCATGACCAGATTTCAATTCTGCCATCAGTTGTTTAAGTAAGATTTAGGTTACTAGTGTGTGGTATATTCTAATCTACTGTTTATTTTCCTAAGGTCTTTGTTTTATAGTTGATGTTAATCCCTGTTCCCTACTGTCCTAGTTTCAGCTGGGATAGAGTTCATTTTCTTCCCAGTAGCTGGTATGGTGCTGTGTTTTGGATTTAGCATAAAAATAAAATCATAACACACTAATGTTTTTAGCTGTTGCTAAGTAGTGTTTATCCTAAGTTAAGAATTTTTCAGTTTCATATGCTCTGGCACCAAGCAAGTGCACAAGAAGCTGGGAAGGAACATAGACTGGACAGGTGACCCAAACTAGTAAAAGGCATATTCCATACTATAGAACATCACGCTTAGTATATGAACTGGGGAGGGTTGGCTGGGATGGGTGAATTCTGCTTGGACTTTGGTCAACAGGTGGTGAGTAATTGCATCATACATCACTTGTTTTTTCTTGGGTTTTGTTTTGACCTATTTGAGGGTAGGAAGGCACTACACAGGGATCTGGACAGGCTGGATCAATGGGCAGAAGTCACTTGTATGAGGTTTCATAAGTTGTTGTGCCAGTTCAGCCATCATCATTTTATGCTACCATCAGTTGCCTGATCACACAGGCCAACACTGAACTCAGCAACAGCCCCTAAAAAGCCTTCTTTCAGACAGTCCTGCCACAGGTTCCTGTGGGCCCAGCTCCTCCACTGCCCATTGTGGTGCCAGCATCGCCTGCTGGACACAACAGACAGAGATGGTTCCTCAGTGGCCCTTCACTGGAAGGAACACCACTGAGAGCTCAGCAAGATGCAACCAGCCCCCACAGAAGCCACACCCAACAGGAAGCTCCTCCAACTGCTCAGCTCCTGGTTAAAATAGCCCTGGCCTTGCCCATCACCCCAACCACAACCACCTGGGTGAGGGCAGAGCCACAGATGGTCCAGGTTCTGCCTCTGGAACATGGAGCCAATAGAAAACAAAACATTCCGCTAGGCTGTGACTTATTCACAGGTCAACTCCCACTTGGGGCCCACAACTCGAGCCCCAGCAGTTCAGATGGGAAAATATTTTCCTTTTTTGTGAAAGGTTTCATTATTTTAGGACTGGAGAAGCCAGCTAAAAAGAAATAAATAAATAGTAATAAATAAACGACCAGTATGCTTGTCATAGGTTTTCTGAAAACCACAGGATTGCTTCTTCTCTCTGAAAAAAAAAAATCTTTATATGGCACAAGTCACAACCCTCATTTGACAAGCTTCTAATGGGACATTACTGCCTTTGTGCCACCCCTCAACCGCCTAGAATACCGGCAGATGCCGTACACACACGTCAGAACTACAAAACCCTGGCCAGCTAATTCCCAATACTATTCAATCTAGAACCAAAACTTTAAGACAAAACACAGCAACTAAAAACTTGAGGAACACCCAGAGCAGAGCCGAAACGCTGCTCTTCTACCAAGCCCAGCTTTGCCAGCCTGCTGGCAGTGCTCCTTGCTGGAGACACGACTCCAGACCTCCCTCCAGCCTGGCGCTGGCTCTGGAGCCAAGCCCGCAGCACCGAGGAGGGGCGGTTCCGGCTCGCCCAGCCCGGGGGCTCACTGGTCCCCGTCAGCCCAGCCGAGCTGCTCTCGCCGAGCTCTCGGACGCCGGCGCCAGCACCGAGCCCGCGAGGTGAAGTTACCGAACGCCCACGTCACCCTCGGGAAATCCCGAGCTCGGGGCGGCCGCAGGGAGCTCTCGCTCGCTTCTAGCGGTGCGGCTACGGCAGCGATCGCCCCCCACCCGGCACGGGCACGGCGCTGGGACGCACGACGGGCCCCGACAAGCCGCCACCGGGAGCGAGGAGCACCCCGAAGCCCTCACAGGGAACCGGGGCGGGAAGGTCACCGCCTGGCGACGGCCCCCGCCTCCCCGCGGCGGAAGCGGCCCGCCGCGCGCACGCGCCGCGGGGCCGGCCAGGCCCCTCCCTTTCCGGCCGGCACGCGACCTTCCTCGCCCGCGCCCGCCCGCTCCGCGCGCGAGGCGGGGCGGGGCCGGGCGAGGCTCACGCGCCCCTTCCCACCCGCTCCCATAGCCCCATCCTCGGCACCCAGCAGCAGGGCCCCAGAGCGGGGTTGAGACCAACCAAACCCAAACAA